>CAUYUJ010019370.1:422202-444702 GCA_963575745.1 Prorocentrum cordatum | reverse complement strand
AAAACAACCGGATCCTGTACACACCCTCTTTTCTGAGGCTTCCTCACGAAAATGATGAAAATGTAGCTGCGGCCTAGGCGGCGCAGGGGGGGCGCGCACCAGGGGGCCCAACAATAATTATTCTTTAGAATAAATAATGTTCAACAATCACACTTATGTTAAGACTGTTCGCTCTTGCCTGCACGCGCGCCACTAAACACGTATATTCCAAACCCTGAGTACCCGCCCTCTTCGTCTTCGATCGTACCCCCTTGGGGTAGATCTTCCTTATCTGCCACGCGCATTTACCGCAGCGCGTGACACAGTGGAAGAGAAGACGGATGGAAAGGGGAGAACATGGATGAAGCACGGGATTAGCAGGGGGGACTAGGAACAGAAAGCACGTGGCAGAACCAGACGGACCCATCGGGCGGATAGACAGGCCCTAACGAGCGGGTCGGGAAGGCGGGCCCAACTGGCCAGGTCGAGAAGGTGTGTTGCTGAAACGTGAGTACTGCATGGGTTGCGACGAGAGCTCGGACGATAGCGCGATTTCACATTAAATCAAAAGAAAGGCCAGAGCGAGAGTGTGGTTCTTGGGTGTCAAAGGGGCGGCGTCTGAATAAATTGCGAAACAACTCCCGCGCGAGAGCGCGATTCCTGCATACAGTGTGAAGAAGTCCCGCGCGAGAGCGCGACTTTGGAATGCATTGTGAGGAAGTATCAGGCGGGAACCGTTCTTGTCGTAGTTCGGGGCCCAACAATCAAGCTTGGTGACACCAAACTGTCCCTAATCAAAAACAAGGTGCCAGCCCCGAGGGGGGCACTTCAATTGAAAGAGTACAATGGTCAACAGCACTTCTTCTTTAGACATGAAAATTCAACAAGAACAAAAATTTCAAGACTGTTCACTCCTACACGCTCGCGTGCCACTCAACACGTTCGGTACCCACCTTCTTCGTTTTCGATCGTACCACCTTGGAGGTATATCTTCCTTGCCTGCCACGCGCATGCCCATGGACAGCACGGTACTCGAACAAGCTCGCGCGCGCCAGTCAGCAGTGCATACTTAGAGGTCTGCAACTCAGGTGCTGTTCGAGCCGTCTAAAGAACGCATGTATATCCTACAAATGTGCCCGTTCGGCGGATTATCCGAAATACTTAATGACATCTTGGACCCACGTCTGGACATTTATTTAGCGGTGCAACACTTTGCCACAAAGGCCGACTGGCGCCTCAGAGCGCTCCTCCAGACAAGGCGCTCCTTTAGCGTCAAAGAGATGGCCATATTAAACGAATGCCACGTCCTGTGTTAACTCGAAGGCCCCACCCCTATCACGCCCAAACAGAACATCCTGAAGCAGTTCGACGAGTTGTAGTCTTGATGTTTGGACGAGGTTGGTTTATCGGCAGAGACAGAGCTCTGCGAGAACATAACCTTGCTCCGTGACGCATGCGTCGGTATTTCGTTGTACTGGGATTACTATTCAAAATTGCTGCAGGCCTTGCTCCCCTCCTCTCTTTCGGCGTTGTTCCGCCCAGCTGTTGGCAATATGCAATCTTCTGGCTGCGCGGAAGCTATAGCATTGTTTGATCCTGTTCAACCACGTCACCCGGCCATCCTACGGCGCTCCACGTTTGGCATGATACGCGATTTCAATTGGTTGCCCTTCGATCGCGTGAGTAGTCGTACTGTCCAGAATGTTCAAAGGAAGTTTCAGCACAGGGCCAATTCCTCGGTTGGCCGGCCGGGCAGGCAGGAGATGTCCCGCGCAGGTGCGTACATATCAGTTTGCTCTGTCATGTCGAACTGTTGTGAGGGTTTGTCGTAGACAAAAAATGCAGCCCCTAGAACAGGGTACGAAAGGACGGATGGAAGGCGGAGGGACAAGAATGGAACACGAGGGAGATTGCTGGGAAAGGGAGCTAGGAAAGGAAAACGCGTGGCAAAACCAGACGGGCAGATCGGGCGGGCAGACCCTGACGGGCGGGTCGGGAAGGCGTGCCCAGGCGGCCAGGTCGAGCTGGCGGGCTACTGAAGCGTGAGTCCTGCATGACTCGCGAGGAAGTCTCAAGCGAAAGCGCGATTCAGAAGTACATCTCTAGAGCAGCCAAAGCGAGAGCGTGATCCCTGGTAGTCGAAGGCGCAGTGTTTGAACAAATTGCGAAAGAGACCCAAGAGATCCTATCCTCCGATCCTTGTTTGTCACTAGGACCAGCGCTCCCGCCTCGGCGCCGCAGACGGCACCCCCTACAAACAACGACGCTCCCGCTCGATACTTCCTCCGCCTTTACTCAACACTCCCAGGGGCGCTGGAACTTCCCTAGTCCCCAGTGCCGATCCCCAACAGTGCAGCATACACTGTCAAAATCTGTACTGGCGACTCCCTGGCGCGTTCCGCGTGCCAGGGGCGGCCCTGGGACCCACCGCGGCGACCCCGTCGTCTTTGCCGTCGTCGTCGACCTCATCCTCCTCCTCCTCCTCCTCTTTCTCCTCCTCCTCCTCCTCCTTCTCCTCCTCCTTCTCCTCCTCCTCCTCCTTCGCGTCCTCCTTCGCGTCCTCGTCCTCGTCCTCGTCCTCCTCCTCCTGATCCTCCTCCTCCTGATCCTCCTCCTCCTGATCCTCCTCCTCCTCCTCCTCCTCCTCCTCCTCCTCCTCCCCTCCTCGTCATCCTTCCATCTCTCCTCCTCTGTTCCCTCCTCTTCTTCCTCCTATCCGCGAGGCCCAAAAGCTCTTCCGATCCAGGCCTTTCCCAACAATGCCCTGTGGCCTCCGTCAAAAGGCCCCGAAACCTGCCGCCTTAGCTTAGACGCGTCTCCCAGGGGCCCCCACGTTTCCCACAGGGGGTTCGAAGCTTCTCTCAGCTCTGGGGGCTCTCCAAGGGGCTCCAGAGGCTGTCCAAGGCGCTCCAGGGGCTGTCCAAGAGGTTGTGGAGTCTCCCCCAAAAGGCTTGAGCCACTCAAGCGTGGTGGCACCCAAAAGCAAGGCATGGGCAGGGCGATTGCGAAGGCGACGTGCCATCCGGGCTGGGGATTTTGAGGCGCCTCCGAAGAGATCTTGTCAGGACCTCCCCGGGCGGGAGATCCGGGTAAGAGACTGTCGGACACGCCTGTGCAAGAAGATCCCCGAAGAAGGGAGAGCTATCTTGATGGACGCATGCTGTGTATAGACTCGGAAAACATTTGGGTAAAATGGTTGTTGCTGTCGTCGACCTCGCCCGCGGGCCAAGCGCGATCCACCCGCGGCCCACACCGCGACTCATCGCGACCCACCCGCCCGCCCGCTCAAAATGATCCGCAATTGCGGGGTGCTGCATAAACTTTCGAAGGTCCGCGCGAATTTCTCGGATCGGCGCTGGACCTATGGCGAGGCCAAGATCGAGATAGATCGGGGATCTCTGAGATCCGGCAATGCTGGAGGATGTGCCAGGCATTGTGGCCATTCCAGAGCGCTCTGGAACGCTCTGCAAAGCTCCGGAACGCTCCGAGAGCGTTTCGGAAAGCTCTGCAACGATCTATCCCTGTCCCAGCCTAGCCCCGCCGGAGAAACCCCTCCCTGACGCGCGCAGCGCGCCAGGGGCGGCGCTGGAGGTGCCGCCAGGCTGGGTCCCAGCGCAGATCCAAGAAAACCGCGCAGTGCGTCCGAGAGTTCATGTGTTTCTGCCGTTGGTTACCCCCGTTTAGCTTAGCTCCTTTCGCCAGCGCAGACGACCCCTGCCTAGCGGCCGATGCAAAAAGTTGTATGCCTTTGTCTCTTCGTCCCCGACGCCTGTCCGCCGCAGCCACCAGGGCATCGCACTCCTGGGCCGAGAGCAGGCCAGGGACGTCCACGACGGTGCCCACAATCCTGAGGGTCAACGAACAGGGAGGGGACCAACTCAGGAGAGGCAGCTTTGGCTTGCCATCGGAGATTCAGCGGCGAGCGAGGGGGGGGAATGAGAAGGAGAAGGCCTTCTCAAAAGGCGGCGGGACTTCTCAGAAGCCCTCGCGCCTTCTGAGAAGTGTTTGTCTGTCTTCCGGGAGGGCTTAGAAAACTCCTCAGAAGGCCCGGGAACTTCCGAACCTTCTGAGCAGGCCTTCGCCTTCTCACTTCCCCCCCTCGCTCGCCGCCGTGAGATGCATCGCCGATAGTTCCACGGTGGGCCACCGACACCAAATCCGCCGATCCGGCGTGTGAGTTCCTGAGAGCGTGGGCTTGAGCTCGCTCAAGCTTCGCTCTGGCGAGGGGGGGGGGGGGGCTGACGCGAGCTGACGGTTTTCCGGCCCCCGGACCCGGGACCCGGGGGGCGCGCTGGGAGGGGGGGGGGGGGGCTGACGCGAGCTGACGGTTTTCCGGCCCCCGGGACCGGGGGGCTCCTGGGAGGGGGGGGGGGGGCTGACGCGAGCTGACGGTTTTCCGGCCCCGGACCCGGGACCCGGGGGCGCGCTTCTGGGAAGGGGGGGGGGAGGGGGCTGACGCGAGCTGACGGTTTTCCGGCCCCCGGCCGGGCCCCCGGACCCGGGACCCGGGACGCGCTCCTGGGAGGGTGGGGGGGGGGGGGGGGCTGACGCGAGCTGACGGTTTTCCGGCCCCCGGACCCGGGACCCGGGCGCGCTCCTGGGAGGGGGGGGCGGGGGCTGACGCGAGCTGACGGTTTTCCGGTCCCCGGACCCGGGACCCGGGACCCGGGCGCGCTTCTGGGAAGGGGGGGGGGGGGGGCTGACGCGAGCTGACGGTTTTCCGGTCCCTGGACCCGGGACCCGGGACCCGGGCGCGCTCCTGGGAGCGGGGGGGGGGGGGAGGGCTGACGTGAGCTGACGGTTTTCCGGCCCCCGGACCCGGGACCCGGGAACCGGGCCCCGGGAGCCGGGAGCCGGGACCCAGGCGCCGGCCGGCCCCGGGACCCGGGACCGGGGGGCGGGCCCCGGGAGCCGGGACCCGGGCGCGCGGGGGCCGGCCGGCTCCGGGAGCCGGGACTCCGGACCTGGCCGGCCCAGGAGCCGGGACCCGGGCGCGCGGGAGCCGGCCGGCCCCGGGACCCGGAACCATGGGGCCGGGCCCGGGCCGGGCCCGGGAGCCGGGACCGCCAAGAGCTTGGGACCCGGGCGCGCGGGAGCCGGACCAATGCGACCCGACGCGAAGGGTCGGGCCCGGGAACTAAAGCCAGGGGCCCGAGCGCGCCGGGGTCCGGGCCAACCTCGGGATCCGGGACTCGGGGGCCGGGTCCGGGAGCCGGGAGCCGGGACCCGGGCGCGCGAGGGCCGGCCAGCCCCGGGATCTGCGACCCCGGGAGCCGGGACCAGGGACCCGGGCGCGCGGGCGCCGGCCGGCTGCGGGACCCGGGACCCGGGGGCCGGACCCGGGAGCCTCGACCCGGGACCCGCGCGCGCGGAGGCCGGCCGGGACCCGGGCGCGCGGGGACCGGCCGTCCCCGGGACCCGGGACCCGGGACCCGGGGGCCAGCCCCGGGAGCCGGGACCCGGGACCCGAGCGCGCGGGAGCCGGCCGGGACCCGGGCGCGCGGGGGCCGGCCGGCCCGGGACCCGGGACCCGAGCGCGCGGGGGCCGGCCGGATCCCCGGCTCCCCCAACCCGCGACCCGGGACCGACGCGGACCCGGCACCGGCGCGGACCCGAGACCCACGACGGGAGCCGGCCGGCCCCGGGACCCGGGACCATGGGGCCGGGCCCGAGCCGGGCCCGGGAGCCGGGACCGCCAAGAGCTTGGGACCCGGGCGCGCGGGAGCCGACCGGGACCTGGGCGCGCAGGGGCCGGCCGGCCGCGGGACCCGGGACCCGGGAGCCGGACCCGGGAGCCTCGACCCGGGCGCGCGCGAAGAGCAGAAGGACGAAGAGACGAAGAGGGAGAAGTAGGAGGACATCGAAGCGGGAGAGGAGGAGCGAAAAGCGCACGAGAAGGAGGAAGAGAAACAAGAGGATGAGGGAGGAGGAGGAGAAGCAAGAGGAGGAGTAGGAGGATTAAGAGCGCCCCGGATCGGCGGCACTGGCCGGAGGCCACTACAATACGAACGTTCCTGGGCGGGGTGGGGACATCGGGCCCCTGTCGGTGATGAGTGGGCGATGGCGGGCCCGTGGTCGAAGGATCACCTCCTGAGCGCATGGCCCCCCCGCTGGCGTTGCCCCTGTGGTCCGCTCGCAGTCGCACTCGTCCTCCTGGAAGAGCCGCCGCCAGTCCGCCTCGCGCTTGGACAGGTTGACGTCTCTCAGATCGCTGAGCGCGTCGTGGTCCTGTGTAGGGAAACGAGCTCTATACACCGACGCTTTTTCCGACCCTGCGCTGAAATTCGCACAGGAACGCGGATTCTGGTGTGTACGGGATCCTGGTGTATACATGTTTCGTTGTTTCCCTTGGAAAACGGGGGAGGAATATACACCACACCACCCCGACGTCGTCCCCGACCCTCAAACAAGTCTGGGGATTGATACAAAAACCGCCACTGGTAATATATATATATATATATATATGTGTGTTCCAATTTCCGACTGTGGGGACCACAAGCGCGACGTGCTCGCGTCGCATCACGCAAAAAAACAACATCAAAATGTACTGCAGGCACCCTCGCCAGGCCTCGAGACCGTCAACAAACGACTCGGGATGAAAAACTGGCCCCGGGAAAAGGTCGGGACTGCCAGGGACCGCGTATCGGAGAAACATGACATCACATGTTTAGAGCTGACCCTGCATGCTGGCCAATTCGCCATTCGGTTGCCCTGAATCGCTACTCGCTGGTGCGGACCGCCTCCGCCTCGCCGCCGACGGAAACATGTGTGGGGCTGCTGCCCCGACCTCTTCTGGGGAGCGTTCGGACCAGAGTCTCGGGGCGGATCCGGCCATGGCCACGAAGGCCGCCCGGAGGCCCAAAAATGAGAAACGACAGAAGGGGTAGCGGTAAGTATCGGTGCCTTTTACTGTTTGGCAGAACTGCGTAAACTTAAATTTTCGGAGCTCCGCTCGGATTTCCTGGATCGGTACAAGGCCCCCCCCCCTCTTTGGCGCGCGGTCCAGCACTCTGGCGCGCGGAACGCGCCAGGGACTGGACCGGAGTCGCCACCAGGGTGGCCCAGCGCCGATCCGAGGAATCCGCGCGGAGGTCCGATTCAGCCTTCTCTGGGTTGAACCGCTGAGCGTGTCCGATTGGGTCCCAGTCGCCTATCGGCGATACATGGGCAACTGGAGGGACCGCTGCGTTCCCCCCTCGGAGTAGGTGTGGTCGGAAGATCGCGCCGCATCGCCAATGCATCGCCGATGTATCGGCGATGCATCGCCGATGCATGTGCGACGTCGGCGATGCACCGGCGACGTCGAAGCGGAGAAACACGGGCTCCACATCGAGCCGCATCGTCGATGCGTCGGCGGTGCGGCGCGATCCTCCGATCCCATCTGCTCGGACCCCATCGAGGAGGCCTAGACTATCCCACCCTACTTAGGCCCCTGACCCGGTCGCCGGCGACCCGCGACCCGCAGTGGCGGCGGGGCGCCGCCACGGGGCCCAGGCGGCCGCCGCCCATCGAGGAGGAGGAGGAGGAGGAAGAGGAGAAGGAGGAGGAGGAGGAGGAGGAAAAGGAGGAGGAGGTCCCGAGCGGTGGCCCGCGACCCGGTCGCCGGCGAGCACGCCGCAGAGGGCTTTCGGCGGGCCCTGCCCCCGACGAAGAGCCGCGCCGCCACGGCGGCAGCGGCGCCGCGGGCCACGGCGGAGGGCCCGGGGCAGCGGCGCCCGTCCGCCGCAGGCGGGCGCGCAAGCGAGGCCACGGGCGCCAGGCCCAGACCTCCGACGAGGTGATGTTCTCAATCCGGGGGCAGCATGTGTTGTGCAGTGTATGTGGTGCAGCGTGTGTGGTGCAACATATCTGGAGCCCTCTATGCTTGGCAACAGAGAAACATGTGGTGCAACACAGGTGGTGCAATCGATGTTGTGTTATCTACGCGGTGCAACATAGGTAGTGCACCCTACGCGGTGCAACATATGATGTGCAATATGAGTGGAACATTATACGTGGTTCATCAGATGTGGTGCAAGGTGTACGCGTATATGCTTACACCTTATACCATTATGATGTTTTCTATGTTGTCACGAACGACTCGCAGTACTTGTGTTGCAACATCTGCGGTGCACTCTCTGTGGTGCAATAGTTGTGGTGCATATCTGCGTGGTGCTATCGATGTTGAGCGATTTATGTGGTGCAATCTGTGTGGTGCAATTCGCCCTGCTTAACTTAAAGTTGGCAACTACACAACTCGCGCAATTACGCCACCCACCCAACCACAACTTGGTTTGCAACAGGGGATTGCGATGCCTGCTTGGCGCTGGCTGGCGCATCGCTGCGGCCGAGCTATCTATCACGCGCAGGCTCGCGCGCAGAGCGGCCAGCCACTCTGGCGCGACCGACGCGGCCGCGGCGGCGCTGACCGCTGGGCACTTCCCAGCGCGTCTCGAAGGCCACGCTGACGCGCGGGTACTTCAGCGCAAATCGGTGACTCGGGAGGGTGCGGTATCATGGCGACGTCAACAGCGGTAAACACGATGATGATAGTAGCAATGCTGGTGACGATACTGACGATGACGACTGCAAGGCCAATGACGGTGCCGATGCTGATCACGTCGATGACAATGATAGTGCCCTCGTGCCGGTGATGAAGGTTGTCGAAGGATTTCGGCATGCGCGCGCGGCCAACACGTATACTCCTAAGAATTCGTAGGAACGCAGGCCAAAAAATAGCTCTGAAACATCACTTTGCAACACCATGTGTTGTTATATGTCTTCGGGAACCTCGATCTTGATATCTCTGCGGCACCTGGGTTTTTGAAAAATTTCGGCATACGCGCGCGACCACGCGTACGTGTGGACTTTGTACTGCGCTGTTGCCAGGGATTCTCAAACATTTTGGCATTTTGATCAACGAGTGTGCGAGCATAGCACTATTTGAGGAGGACGAGGGGGGGTCGAACCCAGCTTCGCTTGAAAGATATGAAGTCAGACTTCGAATGAACGATGGGGCAAGATCGTGTGTAAATTGCAAATCCTCACGGCGGACAGGTAAAACCCGGTGGAGGGTGGTAGATCCTAATGCCTGTTAAGAAGAGGGAACCTATGTCGGGGCGGCGACGCCGACAACGTAGCCCAGTTCGCCACACCCGTCCAGACGACGGGCGGCGACGAGGCGGCGACGGGGCGGTGACGGCGGTTACATAGCCGCCAGAGCGGCACACCGGCCCCGACCACGGGCGGCGCTGAGGCGGCGACGGGACGGCGACGGCGGCAACATGGCCGCCGGACTGGCACACCAGCCCAGCTCCTGTTGAACGAAAAACCCTAAGTTATAGCACTGTGTGGGGACAAACGGTTCTTACGCGAGATGGCATGGCGACCGTATGCGGCGGCTTACGCGGGCCCCCAGCGCGGTACGCCTCATTGGAAACGAAGACGTTTTCGCGCGACCTTACGCAGAAGCTCACGCGCCAATGTCAGCACAATCGACCGCGATTTTCTGCGTCGCTCAGGTGGGTTTTCCTCTGTTTCGGCCCTCGGGGGGGGGGCCCTTGTCGGGCCCTGAGGCCACCAGAAACGGGTCGGGGCCAAAAGACTACCCCACGGGAAGCGGTCGGGACTTTTTTAGTGCGAGAAATGGGATTTATCCATGACCACCGCCTGGGGACCTCGGCATGCGGTGGACATGGACATATCTGGTCCCCCAAAGGCCCGAACTTATATCCGACGCCTGCCGACGCCCTCGAATATCGATCCCACGATCCCACAGGAGATGGTCATGGATAAATCCAGGCACACATTTCCAAGCTCGGAGCGGCCAGGGGCGGCGCCAGAAGCGCCGCCAGGGGGCTCCAGCGCCGATCCGAGGAATCCGCGCGGGCCTCCGACAATTTACGCTTCTTTGTTTTTCCTCGGATGGGCCAGCTCGGGCCAGTGGCCACGGAGCCCGCGACACAACACTCGCAGCCCGCCCCCCGTCACGGGCTGCAGCGCTCAGGGAATACCAGGTTCTGCACCTACCCCGTACTTTACGCACGATCCCCGCCTCGGATCTGGGGCCGCGGAATGACTACAAGCCACGTCTTCGAAGCTCTGGGGAGGTGTGAGCGGCTCCGCTGCGCGGGCGTCCAGCGCCAGCGGCAGCCCGGCAGCCGGGGCGCGCTGCGCCATGGCGGGCGGCAGGGCGGCGGCAGGGCCCGCGCGGTGGGTCGCCATGTCGCCCGAGCGAACCGGCAGTGGCGAGACGCTGCGGTCACGTCGGCACCTCTTAGAGCCCGCTTTTTAACAAGAGAATGATTCGCGATAACGCCCGTGAACAGCCCCGCACCCCACCCCCTCCCATCCGTCACCGATTCGCGCCGGCGCCGTCTGGGGACCAGCCATTCCTGTAGGCATTCCCAGACGGCGCTGGCACAAATCGTGACGTAACTGGCCCCCGTCCCCCTCTCCCTCACCCTCTCCCCGTTACGCCCGTTATCGCCAAGGGATGGAAGCCTGCCCCTGGAAGTACGAGAACGGCGCCCAAGCACCGTACCATGTCTGAACTCGCTCCTGACCCTGCTCAAGCGCGGTACGGTGCATAATGAATCTGGCTCTGAGGGAAGGGAACCCATGCACCGTACCTTTCCTGCGTCGAGGAACGACGACGCCTCGGGAGACGCCAGGGTGGTACGCTGGACTCAGCTGGATAAAGCGGGACTCAACGAGATTAGGCCGCAGTTCGACCAGCGCCGATGTTGAATTTGACCTCCCAGGAGTTGCATCAAAAAGTACTGGTATGAGCATCTGTGGAAGCACCATTTGCAGTAGTCGTGGTCTCAGGAGTGGCAATAAGTAGTAGTTCTGGTACTAATAAAGAGAATATCAAGTGCATCACAGGTAGAAACTGCAGAAACAGCAGTGGGAGCAATAGCAGCTCTGATTATGAGAAATGGTGGCAATGTTCACAGGTAGTTCGTAGGACCATTAGCCGTACGTGGTCGCATGAATGGTAAATAGCAATTTGTAACCTCCCGCTAAACAATCGCCGACCCCCTTGGGGCGTCAAAGCGTGTCCCCTGTCATCACCCCCAAATTGCACATTCGAAGGGAGAGGGTCCCAACCCCTCCCGTCCCAGGTACATCCTGAGGTTCCCAGAAACATCTTTGGGCTTCAAGCCACACCCAAGATGGCCCCAGAAAAAGGCCCCGCGAGAGGGTCCAATGCACTTGTGGAAAAAGCCCCGCCAAGACAAACGTGCCAAAACAACTCCTCGACAGCACTTGGCCAGCTCCGGAAACCCCGAACCCTGAAATGTTGTCAACCCTTGGGGGGGCATCTTCAAATTGCCTCCGCTGGCGTCCGCCCGCGGACCGGACCAAACATCACAACGCGGGGGCCGAACGGTCTTACAGTCCCTGGGTGCGTGGCTGTAGGCGGGTTCCGATGTGCGGATGGTCGTTGCCGTTGAGGTTAAATGATCGTCCGGTGCACATTTTATCTCTTCTCCACTGACATGCCCCTCCGAGAGCTCACCTTTTTGCTTTTGCTTCCGCCACCCTCCGCAGGCCTTTCGCAGGCTTCCACCAGCGGAATCCGGCGGAGCCGCCGCCGTCGAACTTCCGCTTGTCTCCCGCCCACGTCGAGACACTCCATGAAACGTCCTGCATGGCTTCAGGGTCGCCTCAGAGGGCGCCAACTCCACCCAGGAACGCCCCACATCTTGTCAGGAACCTTTGCTTAGCTTGTCGCAGCGGCGGCCCCATGCGACAAGCTATGCCGGGCAAGCTGATCGCGAATCGCTCTGACAAACCTGAAGAGTGACCGGTCGACCGACAAACCGAGAAAGAGGGAGGGAGCGACGGATGGGGAGGGACTGAGGGAGGACGAGGGAGGGAGGGAGGAAGGGAGGAGGAGGAGAAGGAGATGGAGGGAGGGAGGGAGGATGAGGAATAGGGAGGAGGAGGAGGAGGAGGAGGAGGAGGAGGAGGAGGAGGAGGAGGAGCATGAGCTCCGACACGTTCTTGCTGCAGGGTTTGAGGGGAGGGGCGGCCGTGATCTCTGGCGGCCGGCGCCTCCACGGTGGCGGTGCGCCCTTCGTCGGTGAGCATGGCGCGCTCCCCGAAGTAGGCGCCGGCGCCTGCGGGGAGGGCCGGGGGGGGCGGCGGGGAACTGGGCTGGCAGAGGCCGCACAGCAGGGGGAGGAGGAGAGGGAGGAGGAGGAGGAGGAGGAGGAGGAGGAGGAGGAGGAGGTGGAGGAGGAGGAGGAGGAGGAGGAGGAGGAGGAGGAGGAGGAGGGAGGAGGAGGAGGAGGAGGAGGAGGAGGAGGAGGAGGAGGAGGAGGAGGAGGAGGGTGAGGAGGAGGAGGAGGAGGAGGAGGAGGAGGAGGAGGAGGAGGAGGAGGAAGGGGAGACGAGGTCCGAGTACGGGTGGGAACGTTTGCTCAGCGTGTCTCCGCGGAGCGGGAGGTCGGGAAAGGCTCGGGATACGTTGACGCCTTGGGACTGGGACACGGGTAACCTGCCGCGCGGCAGCGTGGGGGGCCAGAACCGGCGGAGCGACACGCTAAGCCAAAGTTCCTGACCGCAGGTGTAGTCGGAGGATCGCACCACATGGCCGATGCATGGGCGATGCATCGCTGATGTGTCGGCGACGCGCTGGCGACGTCGGCGTGTAGAACATCGGGCTCCACATCGAGCCGCATCGGCGACGCGGCGCGATCCTCCGACCCCACCTGCTCGGAGCTGGGAGGCCGCCAGCCTGCTGGCGCTTGTGTTGGCGACCACGAGGGGGCCTCTTGGGAGCCCCTCTCGCAGGGTGTTCGGGGCCTTCTGGGTCTGGGGGTATACGTGTGGGGGAGCCTCCTGGGCCGTCTAGGGCCGTCGGGGTCTCATGGAGGCCCTCTTCAGGGCCACAGGAGGGTGTCCTGGAGCCCTTTCGTTACGTATTGAAGCCCTCGTGAGGTCCTCGCAAGGCTTCTCGCCTTGCTTCGACTTTCTCTGGGCCTCAAAGGCCCTCCAAAATTTCACCGAAGGCGTGGCGGTCGGAAAAAAGTCCGAGGGCGCAACACGTACCAAAACATATCTTTACCACTCATGTTCAACTCTCCCAGGAACAGGTTGGAACCATCTTGGAGGCTTCATTGGACCCTCGCAGGCCATCTAGAAGTCATCGTGGGGTCACCTTCGGCCCATGGGGCCCCCAAGCCTCAGGAAGTTTCTGAGGCGGCCTCTGGGGGACTCCCGTCGATTCTGGAGCTTCCTGCGTTGCCGAATGGGACCTCCTGGGCTCTGCAGCAAGACTTTCGTCGGAGTTCTGCCGGCGCCAACGGCCAGCGGCATTTGTTCGAAGAGCCACGCCCAAAATTCCCAATGGGAACACTGAACGGAAACCGTGGAGGGAAGTGGGGGACCGTGGAGGGAAGTGGAGGGAAGCGGGGAAACGATAGAGTGACCCAGAAGTGGAGGGACGTGAGATGGAAGTGGAGGGAAGGGGGGGAGACGTGAGAATGAAGTGGGGAGACGTGAGAGGAGGGAGAACCAGGTCAGCTCGCTTCGGGCACCGCGCCCCGCGGTGCGCCATCCGCGAGGGGCCACCTTAAGGAGGCAAGTGGAGGGAAACGACTCGGGGGAGAGATAAGATCAAACAGTGCCTGAAACACAGACGATGAGATGATTGGCCTCATGGCAGAAAGGGCCTCGGACACCGAGCTACTGCTAATCACTGATTCTGCCTCGAGGCGCCTCGCAATCGCAGAGGGGCGGTCATAAGCTACCCTATCGGCGAAAGGGAGAGCGAGAGGGGAGGGGAAAGAGGAGAAAAGGAGGGAAGTGGAGGGGCAGTGGAAGAAGTATAGGGGCGGGGTTGTTGTTGACGTCGGTGGCCAATGACTCTGATCAGATGGGGCGAAAAACTGACAGATCGATCGTGACCCATGATCTCTTCGGATGGAGTCCGTTGCAGAGAGTGGATGAGAGGGATGTGAGGGGAAGGAAAAAAAGTAGGCACCCAGGGGGCGGACTCTCAGTCGATAGACTAAACAAACTTAGAAAGAATGTCCCTGCGTCGTGTGGCTATGGATGCAGGGCCTTGGCTTCTCGCCCGAGGCCTGCTTGTGGCGCCCCTAAGCGAGCTAGAGTGAGGGGGTGCCTGTGCAGGGAACAAAATTTCCCAACAACTCAAGCAACGGAGGGGGGGCACGCTTGGCCTCGAACCCGCTATCCCAAGGCAACGGCTGTCGTATTATACCGATCGATGGAAGTGGAGGGAAGTGGAATGACGTGGAGGGAGGGTTCGAGAAAAATACGGGGGAGTGGAGAGCGAAAAGGAGATGCAGGAAAGCGGAGGGAAACGGAAGCGAAGGGGTGAGACATGAGAAGACGCGTGAGACTCCATGCGTTTGTGCATTTGCTGATCTTAGCGCCCTCGTCCGCACGGCCAGACTCACATGGGAGTGTGTCCGGAACGCACCTCCGGAAGGATCCAGAGGGGCGACTCGTAGGGCTCGAACCTCCGACGCCGTGGTTTGTTTGACTGCGGTGTCTGCAATCATGGTTTCGACTTCCAGCGCCAATCGCCAGGGCTCCCAATCCGTCCAAGCGTCCCGCGAGGACCAACCAGTCCTGGGGAAGGGGCTGGAGTCTGCGGGGGCCTGCGGGGGCCGGGATCTGTTGGCCAACGCGCCGTAGACACTGAGTGGACTTTCCTCCGTAGCCCAGCCCTCATACCTCCGACCTCTCAATGGGTGTGGGTGTGTGTGTGCTCTTTCGGCATAATACTGTGCATGCGTTTTGAGGGGCCCAGGCCCCCGTCTTCCGGCAATCCCAGGCTTGCTTGTGTTTGTGTTGTCCTCCACCCGTGTGGTCTCGGGGCCGTGGCTTGGAGCTCCCACTTCGAGCATGGCCTGAGATGTTCCCAGATCCCGTCCCGGAGGAGAGCTGGGGGTCTCTTCGGCAATCCTGGGGGCCCTGGGGGCCGGCCAGGAAGCTCCAACCACTGAAAGGCGCTGCGTGCGTGTGTGCTTGTGTGTTTGTGTGTTGTGCGCGTTGCCACCCATGCCAGGATGGCTTATGGCAGCCTGCGGCTCCGGGGCCCTATGTGATTTCTGAATGCACAGGCGGGGTGGCACGCGCACGCGTGGTCGCTGCTTTCCGACCTTCTGCGACCTGTCGCTGCGCGCAGCGGCCGCGACGCCAACACATGCTGTGTTCTATCCGCACCCCCGCCTGCTCGGTCTTACGAGCTGCCAAAACAACCCAACACGTACCCCACATCGCCCCATGACAACCCGCGAGGTCTCCGAAAGAGGCCAAGAGGCCGCCAAGACGGCACAAAGACGGCGATCAAGGGGGAGATCTCAACGGGGCGGATGAAATCCCACCCGACTGGGTGAGATCCAAGCGGGTAAGAGAACTGGTATGGAAGAGATCCCAACGAGGCCCACTTTAGATTCCATGCGCAAGATGGTCGCCTATTGGGCGCATCGCAGGCGCGTCCTGGGCGCCTCCCGGGCGCCAGGCGCCTCCTAGGCGCTTCCGAAGCGCTTCACAGGCGTTGCGCATCCCAGGCGCGGCGCTTCGCACGCGCCACCTGGGCGACTTCTCAGCGTTTTCCTTTGCGCCTCCTGGGCGCCCCATCAAGGGCCTCCTCGGCGCTTCCCGCCTCGCAGGCACCTCCCTGGCGGCCCCCAGGCGCCTCCTCGGCGCCCCTTGGGCTCAATAGGCGCCCTAAGCGCCGCGTGGGCGTGGGGCCTCGCAAGCGCGGCTCCAATCTCCACGTAGGCGCTTACTAAGCGCTTCCGAGTCGTGCCCAAAACGCTTTACAACGCCTCCTGAGCGCCTTGCAGGAGCCTCCTGGGTGCCTCCTGGTCGCCCTTGAGAAGTTTCCTAAGGACAATGGTGCTCTTCGTCAAGATTCCAATCGGATTCGTCAAGACTCTGTTTCCGGAATCCACAATGGTCGATCATCATGCCGATCTGGTCAAGGGTCAAGGGTCGCTGAGTACGTGCTGCGCGGCGCCCGCTGGCACATTGCCCCTGGGGCTCAGCGCTCAGAAATACGAGCTGGTCAGCCCAGCGCGCTGCGGAACGGCCCCTGCTCTGGAACCCACTCGGCTGCCAGCAGGGCGCCTTTTTTTGCCTAGCGGCCGTTGCTCATCGACTCCTCGCGCATGCCCCGCTGGCGCCGCCGGGTCTTCAGATCGGCGCCCCAGGGCGGCACTCCGCACTCATGCGCGGCGCGCTTCGCCTCCAGGGTCACCCGCAGCAACCATTCTACCCGCGTCTCAAATTCTCCAGCCGGTTCTTGTCCGACACGGCTCCGCCCCATTCTCATACGAACCATGTTCAATTGAATGGGTCGTAGCAGTGCCAACCGTGACTCTCGCCATCGCCCAAGATACACGACCATTTAAAATCATGGGGTTAGCACAGCGTGGAACAGCTTCAGCCGCAAAGACAAAGGCGCGGCCTCGTCGATGGGCCCGCCGCGGCACGCGCCAAACTTCGACCGCGCCTTCCGGCTTTGGAGGGGGAGCTAGGAACCATGCGCCTCGGTCAACGATAGGGCCCTCCCGAGGTACAGGGCGTGTTCTCTCGGGTCCAGCACTTCGATTCCCGCGACTGCTACCGTCGCTTTCTTGACGCGGCTGCCATATCCAAGGTTATTATGCAGGACGTTCGTCTAGCAGGGTGCAGATCGAGTCTAACTCTCGCGCCCCCCTCGACAATGCCTGCCACCATCTGCTTCGCTTGAGGCAGCGCGCGGCCGATGATCTAGATGTCATCAGAAAACCGCAAACTTGTAGCAAGCGAATCTGGACTATACCCAAGGTGAAGGCCATGCATCACAATATGTATGTGTAACTATACACACATATATACACTCTGGATATCCTTGTTGGCCCCCCTGCTGAGGCCGAGCTCGCGGCTGGCGCCGGCGTTCTGGACTCGGGCGCCTTGCCCCTGGCAGATAGAGTCTGGAGTGGACGCCCACGCACGCGCGCTGGCAGAACGCCGAGAGACATCACAAATGCCCAGATACTGCTGCGGCCGATAAAGTCGAAGGCCTGCTAAAAAGCACCGGAACCCTCGCAAAGCTGTTCTGCAGTGGGTATCCCAGAGATGCGCCCGCACAGCGCACGACTGAATAATACATACACTATGATGCAGATACGTCGATAGTTCTCTGCGAACCTCGAGTCGCCCCTGTTAAACGAAACTCGCATTGAAGACGCCTTCCAGCACCCAAGAGTCTCTGCCCCTGGCTTCAAGACGGCTGGGAAAATATCCGCAGGAAGATTTCAGCGGAAACTGCCCCCACGCCTCCCTCGTCGGGCGCATTGCCCAGCCGTGTGCGTCTCAGCTGCGACAGGACTTCGTCGGGCGTGACGTCAGTCACTTGGCTGGCACTGGCCTCGCAACAATAAGTTCCTGGCGCGCCGTCGTAGAGAGACCCGAAGAAACTCGCAAATACCTCTGCGATGTCGTTGATGTCAGTTCTCTCGGTCCCGTTTTCGTCGATCGCGGAGGTGATGCAGTCGCTCTTGCCGCTGTTCCTGATGTCCACGAGGCACTGCTGGTCCTTGGACTCAGCCAAGGTATTGCTCGTCTTCTCGCTCTTCTGTGCAATTGCAGCTGCTCGTATCTTTTTATGCATATTACTGCTGGCGCCCCTGACAGTGTCCTTCGCGTCCGCCTTGCGAGCAGCTCTGCGCTGGTCGATGAGACTGTGGAGGTGGTGTTGCGAAGCCTCTGTGTTGGTACCGATGTCTGCTTCAGCTTGCCGGCGTTGTTCAGCGATCTGTTTCAAAGCATTCTCGATCGCCGCGCGTCTGCTGTCCAATTCTGGTGCCTGATCAGGGCAGCTGTTGTTGCAGAAAGCGCGGAGGCGTCCATGCAGCTCGTCCCGGCATCGCGCACCGTCGATCGGCGCCCAACCTCGAAAACCGCGTCTGCTCCGGTTGCCCCCCGCCTTGCGCCTGAACCGAAGAAGGGACAAAGTCAGTCGGATAGTGCGGTGGTCAACGCCGACGCCAATATCTTCAGTGGCCTCCGCGTCGGCAACACAGCGTGAATTGCCCATACTCACGAGAAAATATTCCAGTTGCCGCCTGCTTCTCCGAACTGGTGCGTCCACAATTCGCCGAAGCCCTTCTCACAGATTTAAACTGTTAATTCGAACTGGCCCTGGAATTCAGTTGTATTTCGATGGAAACGGATCAGCTTACAGATCCGCGTGCTCTCGCTTGTTGAATTCAACGAAAGTTGGATCGTCTCTCATCTAATATTGCTTGCAGTGGTTCTGACCCCCAGATCAGCTCTCTTATAAAGGGTACGCGTAATCTTCTCGAATGTCAGCTGAAGCGAACCTGGTACAAGTTCACGAACGAGCCCTTGAAATGCACATGAAAGTTCAAACTGAGCTAAAGCAGAGGGAACTGGCGACCCAATGGCGCTTCAATTAGAATGGACCAGGCTCTGGACGCTGAGATTCTGTTTTGAAGTCAGCTTCGATGTCACTTGAATGCCCACTGCAGCGTGCCAAATTGTTGACGACATCCTAAAGCAGCCGTTCTGTGAATGAGCATCGATGATTGGTATTCGTCGGTCACCGTGGGGGGAAGAGGGAGACAGGTGTTTGGGGAGAGTGGCTGAGGCGAACACGATGCCCTGTAGGATGGCCTGCAGGATGGCCTTAAAAGGCGAATTGTGTGTCCGCGTCTTCCTCTCTTCTCCTGCTTCTCTCTTGTCAACTGGTTCCTCCTCTTTCTCCTTGTCGTCTTCGTCTTCATCCTCCGGGTCAGTATCGTTCTTCTTTGGCTCCACCTCCACATTATCGGGATTGTTATTCCCTCCGTCTCTTCCTTCTTTCTCCTTGGGGCGCTCTTTGGGGCCATCGTGGAGGATGTCGGTCAACGAAAGGGGGTTCCTCAATTACGCCCCCCCCCCTCAGGAGCACCCAAAATCGCCTCCTGGACCCATCTTGGAGCGTTCTTGGAGCGCTCTTGGGCGCTCTGGGGACCGTCTTGGGGCTCTCTTGGTCCCTTATTGGACCCCTGTTGGGCCATCTGGGAGCGATGCTGAGGCCTTGGATGGGCATCGGAAGCGCAAAAGCGATAACACCAAAAACATTGATTTCCCAATTGGTTTTGAAGCATTTCGGCCTGGTCGGGGCGTCATTGGGGAGCGGCCTTGGGGCGTTTTAGAGCATCTTCGGAGCTATATCGAGGCATCTCGCGCTATCGTGAGCCATCTTCGACGCTATCTTGGGCTGCTCTAAGGCCCTCATGGAGCCATCTTGGGCCATCTTGGACGTTCTACCTACCCGCGGCCCCCCCCCGTCCAGGTCCAGGGGAGGGGGTAGGGGGAGGGGTCAAGTTACCCCCTCCCCGCCCGCAAGCCGTCCCTCCCAACACATACGTAGCACCCGAGTTTGGCCCGAGCCTCAGCATATTCAGCAGCCGTCCTGGGATGGGCAGCTAATTACTGGGGGCCAATCCGCCGCCGCCGCCGCCGCCGCCGCCACCGCCGCCCCCCGCTGCCAAACCGCCGCCACCGCCGCAGCCGCTGCCGCCACCGCTACCGCCGCCGCCGCAGCCGCCGCCGCCGCCGCCGCCGCCGCCTCAGCCGCCGCCGCCGCCGCCGCCGCCGCCGCCGCCGCCGCCGCCGCCGCCGCCGCCCCCCGCTGCCAAACCGCCGCCGCCGCCGCAGCCGCTGCCGCTGCCGCCACCGCCGCCGCCGCCGCCGCCGCCGCAGCCGCCGCAGCCGCCGCCACCGCCGCCGCAGCCGCCGCCGCCGCCAAGCGTACTCTGTATTGTTTATTGACAGGGATGTTGGGGGTGGGCCGCATCGGGTTGGCTGCGCGTGTTCCGAATTTGGAGGCAGAGTGTGTTGTGTATTGTTTTTGTACAAGGGGTGGTGGGGGGGGTCGGCATGGACCCTGGTTGGCCCCCAGTCGCCTGGGGGAGGGGGTGTTTATTAATACGGAACAATGATAAACCCCTCCTCCCCGAGGGGGAAGAGGGAGGGGAGGAAGAGGAAACGCCTTAAACCACCGACGCCCAGAGGGCTGTTGGGATTCCAAATGCATCGCCTAATTTTCGTTGAGCTCAACTTTTGAACTGCAATGAACATGGTCCGATGCACTTCCTTCGACATTCCAGTAGATGCCAAAGGAACTTCGATTGTAATGAACTGCGGCGTATTCGGAATCCTAATAGACTGTCAACATCATATGAACTCTGACGCCGTGAGCTTTCGACAAGGTTCCAATTTCAGGAAACGTAGTGCGAGTAGGAGGATCACGCTGGTAAGCGTGATGATGGTGAGGATGGTAAGTACAATGGTCAAGGCGCGGTGGTGGCGATGCTAGTGATGCTGGTCCTGCTGATGATCATGCGGAATTGTGCAGATGACGACGCCGAGGGCAAACTGAAAGAGGAGGAGGAGGAGGAAGAGGAGGAGACGGAGGAAGAAGGAGGATACTACTGAGGATGGCGAGGATGCTAAGGATGATGTTGATGGTCAGGCTGATGATTGTCATGGTGTTGTTGTGGCCATAGTGATGATGATTCATATCAACTGCGCCTACGACGAACCACCGCCACCCCCTGCCTGCGGAAAACGACTGTGGCCAAACGTTGGGCCGAAGTCTTGCCAAACTGTTGGGCAATGTGTTCCCCGGCCGTTGCTACAACCCCCGGGCGGAGCACCCGGGGAGGAAGAGGGAGGGGACAAGGTCAGGGAGGATAAAAGTGGCCTCCCGGGGCCTCTTGGAGCCTCCTGGGAGCAAATGGGGGGCCTCTCGGGGACCTCCGCAGGGTCTCGCGTCGGGTCTCTGCGGGCCTTGGGGGGTCTCCGCGGCTGTCGGGCCGCCCTTGGCCTGTCTTGTGGCCTTCTTGGGGCGATGTGGGGCCGTCTTGGAAGTCTCTATTGGGCGGACTTCGGGTCGTGTTGGTCGGTTCTTGGACCGTCTTGGGCCCCTCTTGGTCTGTTTGGGGGCCCGATTGGCGGGCCTCTTGCGCCGTCTACGTAGGCGCCATCATGAGGCCTCAGGGACCGTTCGAAGCCCGAAGCGCCGGAAACGCGGAATTGTGCAAACAACAATAATGACATTAATACTGTTTGAGTGGTAGGGTCATCCCAGCAGACCTTTCGGTCCCGTCTTAGAGGCATCTCCAGAAATCTAGAGGCCGTCTTGGAGCGTCTTGAGTCCATACGTGGCCGTCTTGGAGCACTCAGACCTCCAATAGTACAGGGCAATTGGAAGGTAGAGATCCCAACGGCGCACGATGAAAACACTGTGAACTCATTTAAAGGATACAATTTTCGGTTTCCCCTGCCAAGGTGATCATGCAATGACAAGTTTGATCAGAACTTGTTCCGCCCGTTGGGATCTCTCCCGTTCCGGTTTTCATACCCGTTGGGACCTAACCCAGTCTGTTGAAATCTCATCCGTCCCGTTGGGATCTCACCCCGTCGCCCCAGAAGGCCCCCGTTATACCTCCAATAGGCTTTCAAGATACCCCAAGACGCCTTCCGAGAGCATTCTAAGAGGGCTCTTGTCTCTTGTCCACGACTCAGGCACGACGGAGAGATGGAACGAAGCCCACTAGTTGTAGACAGGCAAGTAAACAAACAACGAATCACGGCGAAAGAGGTCTGAAAAGAGGAGGGGGAGGCTGCAGAGCTCATCGGATTCGAGGGCAAACGCAGCTACTACGTACAACGGGACGCTTGCTCGCACCAACACTGGCAAGCAGAACAACTTGAGCTGGAAGACCAAAGCCCAGCCAAGGCAATCAACCCCACGGCAACTCAATGTCATCCGTTCACCGCCGTCGTCCTTCTCATTATCCTTCTTCTCCTGCTCCGGAACTTGGGTAGGAGAACGATCAAGTGCATAAAAGCATAACAATTCGGAGGATCGCACAATTTTCCTGCATCGGCGCTGCACCCCCGTCCCTGGCGCGCGGAGCGCGCCAAGAGCGGCGCCAGGGGGCCCGCCAGGGGGGCACAGCGTCGATCCAAGAGACCTGCGCGGCACTCCAACACATTTATGCTGTATGCCGCTGTTTGCGTTTCGACTCCTTCTCTTAAGTCGGGCGTGTCCCCCTACAGGGGGATTTTGGACGACAAAATCATACTCAACAACTGCTCAAAAATGCCCAAAGATACTCAAAAAATAGTCCCCAGACTATGTTTTGACTGTTTTTGAATATTCCCCCTGCAGAGGGACAGGCCCGACTTAATCCTTCTCCTGAATAGCTCGAGCCGGGCGGGGAAACGGCCGCGACAGACGACAACTCGAGAGCAAGCGGGGCGGCACCCATCGTGCGGACCAGCACTCCGTCGATGAAGACCTTGGCCTAGCGCCACGGCTGCCCCCCGACATGGCGCGACGAGGTGTCCGTGAGAACTCTGCGACCATGCCACTCCCTGACTTCCAACGTCTCGAGAAACTCAATGCGTAAACATTTCGTTGCTTTTGGTCGCAAATGACCCCCGCCGGGCCCTGGGACTGTGACAACAACGACTCAGGATGGAAAACTAAAC
>CAUYUJ010019370.1:412202-417202 GCA_963575745.1 Prorocentrum cordatum | reverse complement strand
GGGTTGCATGCAGGATGCTCCCATTCGGCCTCCCTCCTGGCCCTCCTCGCCCTCCGTCCTTGGCGCAATTGCCTATGTGCCAGGTCGCGCCTAGAGCGTCGGTCGATGAACTGGCGACTCGGTGGGCCGGGGAGGAGGTGAGGGCAGTGAAGGGAAATTGGCATGCGGTGGCAAATTTCAAGGCCGACGTGAAGCCGGCAAGAGTTGTGTTTTTAATGCCTGCGACTGGTAAGTCTGGTTGGGTCGCCCCCAGTCGCAAGGTCCCCCGTGCACCTCGAGCCTGGCCGAAGCGAGCGGGCCGCGGGGCTAAGCGCAACCTGCAACATCTGTGCCGTGAGCTTTCGGGTCGGGATCCGCGGCGCCCCATCACTGGGCAACGGTTCGGCAAAATGGCACCTAAGCTTCGTAAGGCGCTGACGCTCCAGCGAGCTGTCGGCAACGGTGTTGCGTGCTTGTGGCGACCAGGGTTTTGCCTCGCGCCCGTGGTTGCACTGCGGCTTCGGGCACAACTGAGATTGAGCTGCGAAAGCTCTGAGCTGCTGCGGGGGAGTTGCTTGGCGCTAAGGGTCGAAGGGATTCGCTCACGGTCTACTTCGCCTCCAGGCAGACCCCTGGCTTGGTCTGAACTTCTGAACCGATTTCCGAAGCCACGGTTGCACCGGTCAAACACTATGCCAACGTAGTGAATGCAAACGGTTTCGCCCGGTGCGATCGAGGAGGCTTGGAGATCTATTGAATCGAAGTGCGCCGACATGTCACGCGGCAGAAGGCGGCAAAGCCTCTTTCAGCTGTCTGCTTGCCCCTGCTCCGCGTTGATTGGTGTATGGGTTCGTTTCGCGTGATTCATTCGCTCGGATCGAGGCGAGGCCTTCTCTGCTCCAGGTGGGACTTTACCACCTGATGGGACATCTGCGTGCTGGCATTCAACGCTGGCAGATGCCAAGGATTCAGAGTCAGTTTGATGATTTCTCCGCCGATGCTGAATTGTGGTCCTACCGGATCCGAGCCTGCGTTGGGTCCATGAGGGCCACGGCTCACATCCCAAATTGGTGGGGGTGGTCAGGTCCGTCTGGTCCGAATCCTGGTGGCTTCAGGACACATGTCATGTATTGACGCTGGTCTCGCGCCCGACCCGAAGTGTCGAGCCTGTGGGGGTCCCAGAGAGACCAGCGGGGATTTTTTCTCGAGTGCTTGTCTCTGCGGCAGAACCGTTGTGACACCGGATGGCCTTAGACAGCTGGGGATCAAGACAAGAAAATGAAATAGAAAAAACTAAGAAAACATCGTTTTCCTAGAATGCTAAAACTACCTTCTACGTAGCTCCCGAAGCGACGGGAACGCGCGCGCGGGATGGGCAACGTCGACCCCGCGGCGGCGACGCGCCGAATCCAACCGTGGCCCCGCGCGCCAGTAAACAAGGAATGCCGCGCGGGTTCTGCACGCGACGCCACGGCGATGGTCGCGGCGCACGCGACGCACCCCAATGCCTCTTTCACCTTTCCATCCTCAACCCCTTCACCAGCCTTTCCCTTCCTCGTCTCGGCCCCTCCTCCCCCTCCTCCTCCTCCTCATCGTCCTCCTCTTTCGCCCGACCTCCCCCCCCTCTGCCCGTTGCGCGCCCATCTCGCCGTGCCGCGGCGGCGCCCTTCCTGCCCCGCGAACCCCTCGCCCGCCGCTTCCGCCCCTTCCCCTTCGCCGTCGTTGTCTTCCTCCGCCGCCCCCGCACCCTCTTCCACCTGCTCGCTGCTCGCCCGCTTCCCTCCTCCTCCTCCCATTCCCCCGTCCTCCTCCTCATTCTCTTCTTCGGCCCCCCTCCCCCGGCCCCCCCCCGCGCCCATCGCTCGCGCCGGGCCCGGCCGCGCCGGCGCGCGTCGCGCATTCGGGCCCAGCCGCGCCGGAGCGTTTCATCGTCGGCCTGGCCACGCCGGCGCGCTTTTGTCTATTTGAGCCCAGCCGCGCCGGCGCGCTTCGCAAAGCCGGCGCGTTTTTTGAAAATCCAGACCGGCGCGTTTTTTGAAAATCCAGACCGGCCGCGCCGGCCCCAGCGACCCCGCGGCCGCCGGAGGCCCCCTCCGGCCAGCCGCCGGCGGGCCCGGCCGGGGGGGCCACCCCGGCCAACCCCGGCGACCCGCCGGCGGGCCCAGGGGGCGCCCCGGCGAGCCGGGAAGGAATTCCGATATAGCTTTTTGTAAATCATCGAGGTAGCTTCTTCTAGCTCAAACTAGCTCTTTGTAGCTAAAGGTATGTTTTTTGTTGTTGTTGTTTTTTTCCCCCCTAGCTTTCGTGTAGCTTTTTTTTTTCGAGTTGTCAAGTAGCTTTCGGGCAGCTTCCAAGCAGCTCGTTGAGCTCTGGGGCATTTATATTTTTTGTGCCCCCCCCGGGGGGCCCGCGGGCGTCAAGAGAGATAGCTTTGAAGTCGTTTGTAACTACATTTAAAGCAGCTTCAAAGAAGCTTCTTTAACGCCCCCCTCTGGCGGCCCGCTGGCGCCGGGAGGCGCCGCGCGCGGGAGTCCTGGGCCAGGCGGCGCCAGCGCGCTTCACGAACCTGGGCCGGCCGCGGGGCCGCGCCGTCGCGCGTTGCATGCAAATCTGGGCCCGGCCGCGGACAGACGAGCTCTGCATGCAAATTTGCATGTCCGGGCCCGGCCGCGCCGGCGCGTGCAAATTTGGGCCTGGCGCGGCCATGGCCGCGCCAGGCGCTGGCGCGGCCATGGCCGCGCCAGCGCGTTTTGCAAATCCGGGCCCAAGCCGCGCCAACGCGCGCAAATCTGCGCCGGCCGCGCCACATTTCGCAGACCCTGGGCCCGCCGGAGGTCCAACCGGCCGGCGTCGGCGGGCCCGCGGGCGGGTCGCGGCGCTCCCTCCGGAGGGCCTCGGCGGCCCCCTTGCGGGCCCGGGGGCGCCCCGAAATTGCTGTCCAAATAAGCGAAATAATTTCTCCGCCCCCGCGCAAGGGCCCAGACTCACCCATCTTAACTGCGCGCTGGCCTGGCGGGCGGGGCCCCGCCACTTGCTCGGCCCCGATAAAGAAACTGCAACCGGCAGAAAGCGCCGCGCGCCATGGAGTCCGCGGGCCGCCCTGTAGACTACAAGAAGACGCCGGCACTGCGACCCTGCATTTATGGCCCACGACACTACGCGCTTGTTTCGCGAAGCGCGGCCCCGCGCCTGCGAACCTCAAGCAATGCGGCGCAGCGCAACGCGCCCGGGATGGCCGCGGCAATGATGGTTGCAATGCGACACATGTGCGGCGCGCGTCCTGATCAACCCGCAAATTGGCATTGAAATGTGATGTCTACGTTGGGAAAGCTCCTTCCTACTTGGCACTACTTTAAAGCTACTTCTTCCGACTTATGCATAATATGTTATACTTTTTACGGTATTGGAAAACTAGTTTTCCGAAATTCCTATCCCAGATTGATCAACATGGCTGGCTGTTGTCTAACAATTCGTTGTCCAACAGAACCTTCTGGAGCACGAGATAGGATTTCCGATTCGGAGGCTCTGGAGAAGTTCGCGCCTGATGCTCATCCAGACTGACCCGCAGTCCTTCGAGCTCTCGGGGGCCTTCCTTCGCTGGCGGTACCGACCCCGACCCCGCCCAGCGAGCCACCGATTTTCTGATGGGGCGATTGCTATCGAGCACAAAATCAGGCCGAATCATCTTTTTCACGGACGGATTGGGCAGACACAGCAGTCAACCCGCGATCCGAAGATGCGGCTGAGCCTTCGCCAATTATCTGACCAGGCTTTGCCGTTGCGAGCGGACTACGGACGCCTGCCAGGAGTTAACCAGACGGTCGGTGAGGCCGGAAGGTGGGCTGTGTTGCGCGCGCTGGGAAAAATCCCAACGGCCGAATTTGCAGCCACTGCCCTGCTCCCTTGCTGAAGGAACCAAGAGTGGAGCCCTGGGGCCGAGGGGCCTCAGAGAAAGCATGCTGCGACTCGGCGCCAGATCTGGTCGTTGGTCGTCAGTCGTGGAGTCTCCCCACCTACGTTTTACTGGTGCCCTGCCCATGTGTCCTTGTAAGAAGCGTCGGTCCGAGGTCCGCTTGATGGGCCACACTTGTTTTTTTGCCTTGGGGAATGCTTTGGCTGATGTCTTCGCCAAGTTAGGGGCGCACCAGGAGTGGGGGGGGAGGCAGTGCATCACGGCTGTGTGTTCGCTTGGCCCGCAAGGCGTCCCAGCAATTTGCTCAGGTTTGGGCTGGGATGCGGGTGGCCGACCTCGGTGTGTGCAGCAGCGAGTCGTCTGAGGTTCGGCGTGCTGTCAGGCCGCCTCCCACTAGGATAAAGGTGGACATTGTTGACACTGCCTCCCCCTCTACATTCAACCCGTACAGTAAGAATACGCAGTAAGGATGCAAGGGCCTCGGAGGGACATGTTGACTTTTTCGATTGGGGCTGGCCAGCGAAAGTTGCCATGGATGGGCTGAAGGGGCAAGGATGCAAGGGTGGACAGTCGCTCATACTTACTATGCGGGTTCACTGTATTTATGAAGTGTCGCACAGCCCGTCTCAGCCGGAATTGAGGTGCAGTAGGTGGGGAGTCGCGCCCAGGTCGCGACATGGCCTCGCCACCTCGGGTCTGCCAGCGCGAAGTGCCTACCCACCCAGCTGCGCGATCGGCAGATCGCGCGCGCTCTCTTTCGCCTCCCCGACTGGAAGCCGACGACCTCCGAGGCGGTCCAGCACCGCCTGAGAAGCGGCTACAAAGGTCCTCGAGGGTGCTCCTGAGGAACCCGAGGGCCCTGAACCCACCTCTGGGATGGGGGCGTGGGGACCGCGGGGTCCGTGGCGGGTCCCGTCTGGGGAGGGCCCCGCGGAGCCCGCGGAGGCTGTGGCGGACGGCCCCGAGGGGCCTGGCCGAGCCGACGGGGCCTGCTTCCACAGCCTCGGCCATCGGATGGCTGAGGCTGGCGCTTTCGCGTGCTGTGAGCGCTGCGCGTGTTTCGTGGGGACGTCTGGGCGGGTGATGGCGCTCAAGGCTCATTGTTAGG
>CAUYUJ010019370.1:399702-407202 GCA_963575745.1 Prorocentrum cordatum | reverse complement strand
CCACCGATCCGGGGGGTCCCGTTGTGGGGCAGGGGGGTCCGCCCCCGCGGATGGCAAAAGCTACACATTTCGAGCCCTCGGCCCCGAGGGGCCCCCAGAAGGCCCCCAAGAGGCCTCCAAGAGGTCCCAAGAGGCTCCCACGAGGCCCCAAAAACTGTCCCCAAGAGGCTCCCGAGAGCGCTCCGAAGAGACCCGAAGAAGCATCCCTGAGAACTACTATATCCGCCGCCCCCTGTCGATTCATCGCAGGGGTGCCTGGCGTGCTGGATCCTTTCGGTTTTGGTTTTGGTTCTGTTTCCCAAAGAACTCCCCCTAGGGTTTCGGCCCGTCCCGCCGGGGTTCCCGGCAGGATTGCCCAGGAGCGCAAACTCCACGAAACATCCTCCCTGAAACGGCCGTTTCGCTCGGGACATCCTCAAACAGTCGCGAAGATGGCCCAAGATGGCCTCCAAGTCCACCCAAGATGGTCCAAGACGGCCTCCAAGACGGCCCAAGAGAGTCCAAGACGGCCCAAGACGGCCCAAGGGGCCCCCCAGAGGCCTCCAAGACGGCCCAAGAGGCCTCCAAGAGGTCTGCCAGGAGGGCCCGAAGAGGCCAAAATCATTGATTTTCGGTAGGTTTTTGAAGGATTGTGGCATTTGCTTCTTCTCGGCATTCCGACGGCTCCAGACGGCCTATGAGGCCCACAAGATCGCCCAAGAGGCCCCCACGAGGGCACCATGACGGCCCAAGAGGCCCCCAAGACGGCCCCAAGAGGGCCCCAAGACGGCCCAAGAGGCATCCAACACGCCCAAGATGGCCTCCAAGACGCCCAAGATGGCCTCCAAGACTGCCCCGAAGCGCACCAAGAGGGCCCCCCGTTGGCCCAGGAAGGCCCCCAAGACGGCTCCCGACGGCGTCAGACGTGCCAGGAACCCACCAAGATGGCCGAAATTGGCTCGAAGCTGGCCCAAGACGGCCCAAGAGGCCCCCAAGAGGGCCTCCAGGAAGGCCTGAGAAGCCCAAAAACCTTGATTGTCCTAAGGTTTTTGACGGATTTAGACGCTTCCTTCTTTTCGTCCTTCCGACGGCCCGAGACGGCCCAAGAGCCCCCAAAGATCGCCGAAAGATCGCCCAAGAGGCCTCCAAGATGGCCCCAGAACGGCCCCAGAGGGCCCCAAGACGACCCCAAGAGGCACCCAAGACGGCACAGGAGGCCTTTGAGAAGATGGCCTCCAGACGGCCCTGGAGCATTGCAAGATGGCCCAAAGTCGGCCCATAGGGGCCCCCCAAGCGGCTTCCGACGGCGTCAGACGGACCAGGAGCCCACCAAGACGGCCGAACATGGCCCTAAGATGGCCCAAGACGGCCCAAGAGGCCTCCAAGAGGGCCTCCAGGAAGGCCCGAAAAGGCCAAATTCATTGATTTCCCATAGGTTTTTGAAGGATTGTGGCATTTGCTTTTTTCCTGCCTTCCGACGGCCCGAGACGGCCCAAGTGCCCCCAAGGCACGGCCCCAAGAGGCCCCCAAGACGGCCCCAGAGGTCTCCAAGACGCTCAAGATGGCCCCCAAGACGGTCCAAGAGCACTCCAAGATGTCCTCCAAGAAGGCCCGAGAGGGTCAAAATGGCCTCCAGACGGCCAAGATGACCTTCAAGATGCCCACGTGTTCCCCGAAGGCTTTCCAAACCGATTCGGGGAACACATGATCCGATAGCTTGGCAGGTCTGGCCTCAACGTTCGGCCACATAGGCGCTTCCAAAAAGGCAGGGGGCGGCGGTGGCTCGCCGTAGGCGTCTTCGATACATGTGTATTTAGTGTAAACGTATATATATATATATATATATATATATATATACACGCACATCCATCGATCGACCAATGTTAGATACGCATGTGTGTGTGTGTGTACCACATCCTGCGGCATGCCCTCCTCAGCCTTCTGCCCCCCATCACGCGGGCTTTGCGCCTCCTCCACGCCCTCGCCCTCCCCGGAACTCCGACGTCGTGGACTGCTCACCCCATGGAGCCCGGATATCTCGATCACTTCCCTGGGGCTGGCTTCTCACCCCAGGCTGCCTGTTGACAGCCCGATGAGGCCCCCTCCAGAATCAAAAACACTATCACAAACCTCTCGTGGTGCTGTTGTCTGCTGCACACGACGCGAGGGGGCCTGAGACCCTCCTCCTGCTCCTCCTCCTCCTCCTCGACCTCCTGCTGGTCCTCTTCGTCGTCCCTCTTCCCGGGGGCAGGGTAGAGTAGTGGTAAAGGAAGACACAGACAATGGAGAGTAGAGAATAGAGGGTCGAGTAGAGCGGAGAGTCGACGCAAAGTGGAGGCCCAAAACAAGAGCAGAACGTGGAGGATAAAGTTTGGGTGCGTCAGACGAACGCCTGCTGAGATCGAAGCGCGTCGATGGCAGACTACACCAGGATAGAACGCAGCGAGCATGCGCAACCGTGCCTTTGAGCACGGAGTGGGCGTGCCCTCTGGTCCGCTGCCCAGCCCCCCGGAGCCTCAGCCCCCGCTCCCGAGGAGTCGACGAGCGGCCCGGACCCCGCATGTCCAGATCTCCTTGGCCTTGGCACGTGCCCCCCTGGGGCTCGTCGCGGCCTGTCGCGTGGCCTCTTCGGGCCCCCGAGGGCCCCACGACGGGCCAAGCGGGCCCGAAGACGGGCCACGAGGGCCCCGAGAGGCCCTGGAGACGCTGGAGACGACGAAAGATCGCCCCAAGACGCCGAAGATGGCCCCTAAACGGCCGACGAGGCCTTCAAGACGCCCCAAGAGAGCTCCGAGAGGCCTCACAAGAGGGCCCCAAGAGGCCCAAATGATTGTTTTTCAATATGTGTTCGAAGGATTTGGGCGTTCTCGCCTTTTCGGCTACCCGACGCTCCCAGACGGCCCTGGAGGCCCCCAAGACCACCCCAAGACGGCCCAAGAGGCATCCAAGAGGGCACCCAAACGGCCCAAGAGAGCCCGAAGGCAGCCCAAGATGCGCAAAGGGGCCCCAAAGAGGGAGCACGAGCTGAGAATCCAAGCCTTTCGCCCCAAGAGGCGCCCAGGAGGCCCCAAGAGGTCCCTCGAGGCCTCAAAACTGTCCCCAAGAGGCCCCCGAGAAGCCTCCCACGAGATGCCAGCGAACATCCAATCGGTTTCATACCCACAACCCAGGCTCGGTGGCGGGATGGGCCGACAGTTATTCGATAGTCGGAGTTGTATATGATTGGTCTCAAGGTTGACAATGCGAGAAGGGAAGATAATACGGAGATTTTGTCTTGGGCCACCCTCCAACATCGCAACATGCATAGCCAATCTCGCAGCACCGTCAACAGTCATGCAGCGAAAGGACAGTTAGCGTGAGGGGAAGGAGGAAGAGGGGGAGGAGGAAAGAGAGGAGCAAGATAGCAATACAACAGCCCTCCGCGGAACCTGCCTGCTGGACGAACGCCTGTGTCAAGAAGCGTCTGCCATCCGTGCCGCACGCAGCTTGAACAAGTGGAATACACAAGTGCACCATGAAGCAGAAGACAACAGCACAGCGCCGAGGGACTCTTCATCTCGACCAAGCCGAGGCCAGCAACGCAACGTGCGCCCCAGACCTGCGGAGCCTAAGCTCTGACGGAGCATCGGAGGCCAGACTGGGCACGCCAGCAGGACGAACAGGGTTGCCTGCAGAGGTAGGCCCGCGCCTGCAGCGCCCAAAGCCCTGGCGGACCAGCGGAGGCCAGAGTGGGCACAGCAGGACCATGCAACAGCAGCATGCATGCAGAGAGGGGCACGGCGGCGAGGCCTCGGACGCCGCCTTGAGCGCCGCCTCCGCGATCCCTGCACCTCAGACGCCCGCCCGGGCAGCTGCGAGTCCTCCCGTTCGGCACCTCCTCCGCAGGCACCGGCGGCGCCGGCCGCTCTCGCGATCGTGCCGCTGCCGCCCGCGGAGCCCAGGCGCGCCCGCCGAGCGCTCCCTGCGCCCGCCGAGCCGACGGCGGCCTCCCGGCCCACCCCGCGGAGCTGCAGCTGCGGGCGCCCGCAGCGCAGAGCCCGCCCGCCCAGCCGCAGCTGCCGCACGCGCGCGCCCACAGCGCCCAGTGCTCGCAGAGGCGCCGAGCCGACCCGACGCAGATCGCGCCCACTGTGCGGAGGGGCCCGCCGGCCGCGATGGGGGCCCGGGAGCACTGCCAGAGGCCAGCAGCGAGCCGATCTGGCAGCAGTGCAGCAACGCGACCGCCTGCGCGGCGTCCGAGCACGGGCGGAAGAGTGGCTTCGGCAACTCTGTCAGCACCGCCCCGACCGTCCAGGGCAACATCACGCTCCTCCAGGAGGAGGGCAGTCCCGACGCGATGATAATGGCCACCTCCTATCATCGACCCTCATGCTGCTGAGCTACGGCCTCGGGAGGTTCGTTCCGCACCAGACTGCGCTAGAGGTGGCGGAGTACGTGGACGCTGTGGGCGACCTCCTGGGCGCCGTGAGCGCCAGCTGGGAGGGTGTTGGGAGCGACCAGGCGGCGTATGCCATTGAGAGCCTCTACTTCGCGCTCAGGGGGAGCCCTGGACCAGGTGCTGCCCGAGGACCTGCGCAACGATGAGACGCACAAGCTCATCATCGGGATCATTGACGGGGTGATCTCTAACCTAAGCCAGATGGTGCTCGACTTCAGAGGCAGACTGTCGAGGGCAGCGTGCGCTGGAAAGTCCAGGAGGAGTGTCAGCAGAGGCTCCCGAGCATCTGCCCCGAGGGCTTCTTCTGGATCGAAAAACAAATCTGTTTGCCCAAGCGCACCGCGCCAAACCGCGGGCGGGCTCGAGCGTGCCGTCGCTGGCAAGGCAAGGTCTCGCGCTTACACTTGTTCTCTCCTCGACCTGGGGAAAACAGAGTCTGGAGAATACTACTCGGTACAAGCGGGGATGTGTGTACATAGTGCTGGGTTTAGGCCATAAACAAGTACACGAGAATAGAACGTATAGTAGAGGTCGAACAGATGAATAGAACGTATGAGCTGTATGGGTACACGTCAGAGAGAGAGCAGACCATAGTGAAGCGTAGTCTGGCATTGGTAAGGTAGAGGACGGGAGAGCGAGCAAATATAACTAGAGTAAAGAGAAAATATCAGAGTAGAGAGTACTCGCGCAAAGTAGGGAGTAGAGCACAGACTGAAGAGCAAAGACTATGTATTATGTAGTTGGTTCTGAAAAAGCAAACTAGGGAGTATGGAGTGGAGTAGGAGAGTGCGCGTGAGCAGTCGACCATGGACGACAGAGCAGAGTAGAAAGCAGACGAATACATAGTAAAGAACACAAGGCGAAGTGGAGGCGGTAAAACCGTGTTCAGACTACCTCCCCACATGTTTGAGGTGAGTATTGAAAAGCATTGGAAACTAAAGACATCAAAGGGTGGTTATGTCCAGGATTCTTCAAACAAGCGATTGACGGCTTGCACGAATAATCAGCCTCCGTTTGACGATTGAGGATCTGGGGATTGATGCTTATTCAACCAGGAAGCAAGCGAATGCCAGCTTGCCTGAAGAATGAGCCTCCGTTGGAAGATTGAACATTGGTAAGCTCAGCAGACTTACGCCCCATGGTCACTCAAACAGGCGGTTGGCAGCCTGCTTGAAGAATCGGTTGCATACGTCCACCGATATCTTCACCCTTCAATAAGAACCGTTGGCAACAGCCTCCCTGCGGCATTCAATCTTCAGTGTTCCTCGCGGTTGCCCCCCCCCCCGCTGGTTGGCAAAAGCTCCCCCCAGGTTGGCAGAAGCCCCCAAGCGGATCGGGAAGCGACAGCGTGTTCCCCGCCAGTGCGCCAAAAACGGCGGCGGAGCGCAGCAGTGGGGTGCAGCACGACTCTGTGATCTGGGGCTTGGACGTGCAGTGCTAAGAGCTGCGCGGCGGTGAGCCGCTCGGCCGGTGGGAGCCGTTACTTCACCCCCTCCCTGCCACCCCCCCCCCCCTCCCTCTGCCTCCCACTTCCCCCCTTCCTCTGCCTCCCCCTTCCCCCCCCCTCTCCTACGAGAAAGAGAGAGAGAGAGAGAGAGAGAGAGACAGAGAGCGCACAAGCAAACGACAGATAAGGTGCGTGGGTAACAGGAGTCGCCCATGGGTGGTTTGGTGGCTACCATCTGGATACATCGGTGCGCGTTGTTAGTTTGTGGTGCGGCTTGCTGTCGGTGTGTTGCGCGTCCTGGTCTGATTGCACGCGTTTTGCTTCTCGGAGCACGCGCTGCGTCTTTGCCGAGTACTAAGATATGCCCGTCAAAATAACAGATTGGGAGAACGACGAAGAAGAGATAAACGAGGTGTATAACCGCTCGTAGAATAGCGGTTCAACGAGCAATAGTAACACATATAACATGATCTATACATCTATAGAATTCACCGAATTCTAGGCAATCTCCCTCTCCTTCCTTGTCCTCCTCCTCCTCCTCCCTCCTCCCTCCTCCCTCCTCCCTCTTCCCTCCTCCCTCCTCCCTCCTCCCTCCTTCCTCCTCCCTCCTCCCTCCTCCCTTCTTCCTCATCCCTCCTCGCGCCTCGCTCCTCCCTCCTCCCTCCTTCCTCCTCCCTCCTCCTTCCTCCCTCCTCGCTCACCCCTCCTCCTCCGCCTCCTCCTCCTCCTCCTCCTCCTCCTGCTCCTCATCATCATCATCATCATCATCATCATCATCATCATCATCATCATCATCATCATCATCGTCATCATCATCATCATCATCATCATCATCATCATCATCATCAGCATCATCCGCCTCCTCCACCTCCTCCTCTTCTCTCCGTCGCCGCCCCATCCTCCTGAATAACCTCCTTCTCCTCCTCTTCCCCCTCCTCCTCCTCCTCCTCCTCCTCCTTCGCGTCCGACTCCGTCCTCCTCCCCCTCCTCCTCGGACCTCCTTCTCGTCCGTCCTCCATCCTCATCCTCATCCGTCGTCCTCCCCTCCATCCTCCGTCCTCCCCCTCCTCCCAGCAGGCTCCCACCCAGCAGGGGGGACCATCATCTTCCTGGTGTGCTCCTCGGAGTCGATTCCGAGGTCTTTGAGGGTCTGGGCGCGCCCGCGCGCCAAGACCGACTGAGACGGAGGAGCGCTTGCGGCAGGCGGCGATGCGGACCCTTGCCCCGTCCACTCCAATCCGCTCAACACCCGGCGCGCCCCCCTCCCCCCCCCCCCCCCCACACACACACACACACACACACACACACACACACACACACACACACACACACACACACACACACACACACATACACACACACACACGCGCGCACACACACACACACACACATCCCAGGCCAACACACACAAAATAGCTCGCCTCCCCGCTCTCCTCCTCCTCCTCGTCCTCGGCCTCCCCCTCCTCCTTGTCCTCCAACTTGTCTTCCTCCTCCTCCTTCTCATCATCATCATCCTCCTTCTTCCCCAACGAAGTCATCATACTCCCCCCTCCGCCTCCTCTTCCTTCCCCATCTCCGCCTCATCCTCCTCCTCCTCTCCTTCTGCTCCTCCTCCCTCCTCCTCCATTCTCCCTCC
>CAUYUJ010019370.1:379702-389702 GCA_963575745.1 Prorocentrum cordatum | reverse complement strand
CAGGGGCCGCCGCCTCGTCGGCGCGGCGCGTGGCTCCGGCCTCAAAGAGCCGTCGGCGCCGTGGGCTGTGACCGCGGGCGCACCACGGGACCCCGCGACCCCGCGAGCCCGGACCGCATCCCCCCCCCCCTCTTTCCCGAGGAGGGAGGATCGAGGTTCTCGGACGCTCTGGGCGGCTCGGGCAGGGGGCTCCCAGGGCGGCCTGCTCTCCCCCTCCCCGGGAGGCCCCCTCCTCGGGCGGAGCGCGAGGCCCGCTGGGACAGGCTGCAGGGACGCAGTACCCTGGCAACCTAACTTCGCACCTCGCGCCACGTGGATCATCGGTGCGTCCGGCCGCACACACACCCTGGAGAAGAGCAGCTCTCCGGCTCCTCCTCCTCCTCATCCTCCTCCTTCTCCTCCTTCTCCTCCTCCTCCGCCTCCTCCGCCTCCTACGCATCATCCTCATCCCACCCTGGCCGACAAACCTCCAAAGAGTCGTCCTTCCCAGTAACGTTCTTTCGACGTTCACGTTCGTCGCACATGCAGCGAACCGAACAGCTAACGACGCGAATGCTCCACAGCGGATGGATTATGACCAGGATTAAGCATAGTGGCGAACATACGCCCCGAGGAAACTTGACAAAATCAGAATGAGGGGGCCTAACGGTCATTCACTGACCCTTTGTGCGTGGCTGAAGCGGGTTTCCGCGGCGCGGTTTGTGGGAATGTCATTTTCAAATAATTAACGTTGATCCCTGCCCCCCCATGCTCAGTGCGTTTTTCAATAAAAATGCTCCTGACGGGGCTCGCACCCTGTTCTCTAATAGGGAAAACATTGCAGTTCAGGTTGGATTGTAATTTCTCTCGTGCTCAATCCTCTCCCCTCCCCCTTTCATCCGTCCTCTTCTCCCCCGTGTTAGGGGCTGCGATCAATTCTCGTGGCAACTACTGAACATAACCTCCGAGGGGGCACGATCGAAGACGAAAACGGCGGGTAACGAGGGTTTGGGATATACGTGTCAAATGGCACGCGAGCAGATAGGAGCGAACCGCCTGAAAATGGTTGTTGTTGTTGTTGTGGTTGTGGCGGTGGTTGAACTCTCACTCTTGACGACAGACGACTGGTAAGTTCCCCATTCTGTCCCGTATCAAGAAAACTTCGTGCTCAAACTATGCTCTTGTTCCCCTGGCTGAAACGACAACGGCTCCCGCCTGGTACTTCCTCTCAGCGTATTCCCAAATCGCGCTCTCACGCAAGACCCTTCACAAATCATGCAAAACTCGCGCTCTCGCGTCGGATGTCCCTAAGATTGATTCAAACGCCGCGCACTCGACACTCAGGAATCACGCTCCCGCCGCTGGCTCATTCCACGATTTGCTTGGGAATCGCGACGTCGCTCGAAAATACCTCGCGATTCACGCAAGACTCACGCTTCAGCAACCCGCCTGCTCGACCTGGCTTTCCCGACCCGCCTGCTAGGTTCTGCCCGCCCGATTTGCCCGTCTGTCGCTACCACGTGCTTTCTGTGATCAGCCCCACTCCTGCTAGTTTCTCTCGTGTTCCATATTCCGCCCCTCCCCCTTCCATCCGTCCTGCCTTTCCCTGTTTGAAAGGGGCTGCGCTAAATCCACTTGGAGGGTAAGGAACATATACCCCCGACGGAGCACGATCGAAGACAACGAGGGCGGGTACCGACGGTTTGGGATATACGTGTTGAATTGCACGTGGGCAGATCAACGAAACGTCTTCAGGTGAGTATTGTGGTCGTTGGGGTTGGTGGTGGCGTTGTTGTTGTTGTTGGTGTCGTTGTTGGTGTTGCTGTAGGACTCTCGTTTCTGAAGAACTAATATGATTGATCCCCCCTCCGGTAACATGTAAGTTGGATTCAATTGAAGTGCCCCTCCAGGGCTCGCACCCTGCTTTTGATCAGGGGAAAGATTCGTGCTCAAACTGCGCCCCTGGCCCCCAGACTACAGCACAACGGCTCCCGCCCGATACTGCCTCACAATTGATTGAAACATTGCATTTTCGCGCGGGGCCTCCCCACAAATTATGTACGAATCGCGCTCTCGCGTGGGACTTCCTCGCAAGAATTCAGACGATGCGCCCTCGGCGCTCAGGAATCACGCTCTCGCTTTGGGCTTTCTCACTACTTACTTGGGAACCGCGATATCGCTCGAGACTTCATCGCGATGCATGCAGAACCCACGCTTCAGCAACCCGCCTGCTCGACCTGGTCGCCTGGGCCGGCCTTCCTGGCCTGCCCGCTATGGGTCTACCCACCTGGTCTGCCCGTCTGTCTGTACCACTTGTTTTCTGCTCCTTACCTCCCTCCTGCTCATTTCACTCGTGTTCCATCCTTCTCCCTCCCCCTATCCACCCGCCCTTTCTTTCCCTGTTTGAAGGGCTGCACTGAACGCGCGTGGCAGATAAGGAAGATGAATCCCCACGGGGGTACGATCGAAGACGACGGAGGCGGGTACCGAGGGGTTGGGATATACGTTTTGATTGGCACGTGAGCAGAAAGTAGCGAACAGTCTGAAACTGATTGTTATTTGTTGTTGTGGTGTTTGTGTGTGTGTGTTTCTTCAATCAAGGTGCTCCTCCTGGGGCCCGCGCCCTGTTATTTATGGGGGATGGGGTGGTGTCACCAAACTGCGTCGTCAGGCCCCGAACTGCACCAACAACGGCTCCCGCCGGATACTTCCTCACAATGTATTCCAAAGTCGCGCTCTCGCGTGGGACTTCCGCACAAACTATGCAGAGATCGCGCTTTCGCTTGGGACGTCCTCGAAATCCATTCAAACGCCGCGCCCTCGACACTCAGAAGTCACGCTCCCGCTTTGGACTTTCTCACTACTTACTTGGGAATCGCGCTAGAGCTCGGGACTTCATAGCGATCCATGCCGGACTCACGTTTCAGCAACCCGCCTGCTCGGCCTGGTCGCCTGGGTCCGCCTTCCCGACCCGCCCGCTAGGGTCTGTCCGCCCGATCTTCCCGTCTGTCTCTGCCACGTGTTTTCTGCTCCCAGCCCCCTCAACTGCTGACTTCTCTCGTGCTCCACCTTCTCTCTCCCCCTTCAATCCGTCCTCTCTTCCCGTGCCGGAGGGGCTGCAGTACATGCACGTGGCAGATAAGGAAGATGAATCCCCACGGGGGTACGATCGAACACGACGGAGGCGGGTACCGAGGGGTTGGGATATACGTTTTGATTGGCACGTGAGCAGAAAGTAGCGAACAGTCTGAAACTGATTGTTATTTGTTGTTGTGGTGTTTGTGTGTGTGTGTGTTTCTTCAATCAAGGTGCTCCTCCTGGGGCCCGCGCCCTGTTATTTATGGGGGATGGGGTGGTGTCACCAAACTGCGTCGTCAGGCCCCGAACTGCACCAACAACGGCTCCCGCCGGATACTTCCTCACAATGTATTCCAAAGTCGCGCTCTCGCGTGGGACTTCCGCACAAACTATGCAGAGATCGCGCTTTCGCTTGGGACGTCCTCGAAAGCCATTCAAACGCCGCGCCCTCGACACTCAGAAGTCACGCTCCCGCTTTGGACTTTCTCACTACTTACTTGGGAATCGCGCTAGAGCTCGGGACTTCATAGCGATCCATGCCGGACTCACGTTTCAGCAACCCGCCTGCTCGGCCTGGTCGCATGGGTCCGCCTTCCCGACCCGCCCGCTAGGGTCTGTCCGCCCGATCTTCCCGTCTGTCTCTGCCACGTGTTTTCTGCTCCCAGCCCCCTCAACTGCTGACTTCTCTCGTGCTCCACCTTCTCTCTCCCCCTTCCATCCGTCCTCTCTTCCCGTGCCGGAGGGGCTGCAGTACATGCACGTGGCAGCTAAGGAAGATGGACCCCACAGGTGGGACAATCGAAGACGAAGAGGGCGGGTACCGAGGGTTTGGGATATGCGTGTTGAATGGCACGCGTGCAGATAGTAGCGAAGAACCTGAACAACAAACATAACAACATGTTGATAAACACTATTGCTGTTGCTTGCGACCCGGCCTGCGACCCACGCGCCGCGACGCACCCGCGACCCACCCCGCGCCCGGTCCCTCACTCCACCCCTCGGTGCTACATACTTTGTAAGAAGCCTCTCTGGCAACTCCTCCCTCCTCCCCCTCTCCCTCCTACATCGCTCCTCCCTTCTCCACCATCCTTCCTCCCTCCTCGCTTCCTCATTCGCTCCTCCATCCCTCCTGCTGCTGCTCCTCCTCCTCCTCCTCCTCCTCACCTAGAGGAGGCGGAGGACTGAAGAGGCGGAAGAGGAGGTGGAGCGGAAGAGGAGCAGGGGACGGAAACCTAGCGTGAACGAAGGGAGTCCTGGTGGACACGGGTCCTGAAACACGGGGCCTTCCCCGATACCAACTTTTCATCCCGGGTCGCCTTCTTACTTGGACTGCAACTTCTGGGGGGGTGGTTCTTCGCACGAACGTGCAAGGGCTATTAACCCCAATTACGGGTCCATTACGTTGGATTGGCCCAGGTTAAACCCATGACGGGATCAAACCCGCGACTAAACCAGATTGAGCCGGGTTGGGCGGAATTGAACGGGAGTCAACCGGATTAGACCGCGTTCCGACCACGGAAATACCAACGCCGATATTGGATTTAACTTCCCAGGAGCTGCATCCTAATTCTGATTGTTCTGGGCCCCAGAGAAAGCCCCAAAAAGGTGGAGAACTGCGAAAAGCATCGCTAACCGCTAACCCCTTCTCCTCGGGACCCCTTGTCTCTTCATGGCGAACCTCCTCTTCTCAACAATGTACCCCCGTACCTCTTCAGGGGTGCGCCTTGACTAGAACTTCGAGGCATCCCGCTGTGGCGGCGAGAGTCCTACCTGTTGCCCAATGATGTCGAAGAACGTTCAAAACAAGTCCGCAGGAGGCGGAGGCGGAGGAGGGTGCGGGCCGGGCCGGTGTGATGTCGCGGAGCTGACCCCCTCTGATGGTGAGCAGGAGGAGGAGGAGGAGGAGGAGGAGGAGGAGGAGGAGGAGGAGAGAATGAGGAGGAGGAGGAGGAGGAGGAGGAGGAGGAGGAGGAGGAGGAGCATCAGCAGGATAGGTAGACAGAGCAAGAAAAACAACACACACACATACTTTCGGAGGTCCGTGCGGATGTCTTGGATCGGGCTGGCGCTGAACGCGCCGCCAGGGACCTCCATCCACGATCCAAGAAATCCCACGGCCCGGGAAATCTGCGCGGACATTCGGGCAAGATGATCATGCCCCGACGATACGATTTTTCCAATGCGCGGCCCCAGGGGTCCCGACCGCTTCCCCGGGGCATCTCCTTCGTCCTGGCTTCATTCTCCGAACGGGGGACCTCTGTCCCCGAGGCCTGCCATCGGGGGATCAAACGCCGCCTGACTCACAAAGCACGCGCACCGTCGGAGACCCGGGAGCAGCTTGATCCTGCCACCCCCGCGACTTGCCCACCATGGAGGTTTCCAAGTCGAGAGAGAGAGAGAGAGATTGCGACGAGCAGCAGGCCGGAGAGGGGGGGGCCGCGGAGGAGGAGAAGGAGCAGGAGGAGGAGAACGACGAGGAGACGAGGTGGAGGAGGAGGCCACACGAGGCAGCGGGGGCGGGGGGCGGGCGAGCGGGCGCGGCAGGGCCAGAGCCGCCCTGGGCGGGGGGCACGGCAGGCGCGGCAGGCGCGCCCGCCTCTTCACCGAGTCCTGGCGGTGGGCGCGCGCCGCTGCGCGGGGGCCCCCGGCTGAGGGCGGGGGCAGCCGGCGGGCTCCCGGGGCCCCCCCTGGGGACCGTCAACAAAAGACTCGGGACGTCAGCGCGGCCCTGGGGGAGCGTCGGGACTTCCGGGGGCGCCGCATCGGGCGAACAAAAAACAACAAGACAAGACATCGCATGCCGCGGGGTTTGCAAAAGGGGGAGGAGCAGGAGCTCGAGAGAGGCAGGGCAGCAAAGGGGGGGGGGGGGAAGGGGGCGGGGGCGACGAGGGAGAGAAGTGGAGGGGGGCCGAGGCTCTGGATGGAGGAGGCAGGATCGGGGAGAGGGAGGAAGGAGAGGGATCAGGGCCTTGGAGGAGGAGGAGGAGGAGGAGGAGGAGAAAGCAGAGAAGGAGGAGGGGGAGGGGGACTTCCAGCTGGGCCCCCCTTTCCTCTGACGCCGCGAGCGGAACGCATGGCAAAAGCTCCTGCTTGAAGACTCGGCTCCCACGCGAAGGCGGGGTCAACAGGCATGGATCTCTGAAGCCCTGAGCTGCCCTGGTACGCAACGCGCACCCCGGAGCGTGTTGACACGTGGCTCAACACGCAGATTGAAAGCGTGGGCCTAGCTGTATACGTTCGCGAGAGAGCGTAGGCCCGCGTGTTGAACTGACAAAGCCGTCTCGACCAGGTACGTGTTGAACACGGCACATGTTGCGTTTCAACGCGGGCGTCTCAGTTCAACTAAGCTGCGCTTGTGATCTGCCAGAACGTCGGAGTCGAGGCGAAGGTGCGAAGAAGCCAGGTCCTGCCACCCCCACGACTTGCCCATGGAGGTTCCCAAGTCGACATGTATATATATACAGAAAGAGAGAGGTTGCGACAAGCAGCAGGTCAGAGGGAGGGGGCCGAAGGTGGAGTAGAATGGGAGGAGGAGGAGGAGAAGTAGGAGGAGGAGGAGAAGAACGACGAAGGAGTCGAGGTGGAGGGTGAGGGTGACGGAACGGCGCGTGGAGGGCAGAAGAAAAGAGAAAACTTGGAATGTCGAGGAAGACGATTTGGAATAGGAGGCAACATGGGGGCGGAGAAGGGGAGGGGGAGGTCGAGCAGTGGGAAAGAGAAGGGAGCTGAGTACGAGAAGGAACACGAGACCGAGGGAGGATGGAGGAGAAGCAAAGGGGGAGAGAGGAGGGGAAAGATACGGAGGAAGAGGTCGAGAAGCAGAGGAGAGGGAGGGTGAGAAGAGGACGAGACGAAAAGGGGCATGAGGAGAAGGGACGGAGAAGGAAGAAGAGGAAGATGACGGAGGAGAACGAGGAGGTGGAGTAGGAGGACGAGCACGGGAGGCTGACGTGGAGAAGGCGGGAGGTGAGTGAGGAGCAGCGGCAACATCAGTAGCAGAAATCGAGGATTGCGGTGCGGTCGGAGGGAGGAGGGCGTCCATTCTTGGGGCGGGGGGGGAGGGGGCAAGACTGTGCGGGGCGAGCGGGTCGGATCCTTGTGTGACAGGAGCGCGCTGGCAGAAAGTGCGGGGGCTTGGGCGGACAACGCTGGGCGAAGGACAGAACAAGACAAGCAGGATAATGGCCGAGCAGCGTGATGCAGAAGAAGAGGAGGGACGAGAAAGGAGGATGGAGGAGGGGGGAGGAAAGATGAGAGAGGTGGATGAGGACGTGACGGCCGACACGAGAAACCCAGAGAGTGGCGCGTGCTCCTCCTCGAACCACTGGCCGCGCGGAAGCTTGTTCTTGCCGTCGGCGGTGACGAGACTGCCGTCCTTGCGCCGCGCTCTCTCCTCCTCTCGACCAGTGCCATGTGCGCCTGCACCCCTGGGAGGGGCGGAGAGCGATGATCTGCGGCCAGGCTGCTTGCGATCCAATGGCGATGCAAATCATACCGACGGCTTTGCTACATCAGGCGTGGCCAAGCAACACAAATCTCGGCTACACGCAAGAGTGACTCTGGGTAAGAGTGACCTTGGGTGCGCGGCTTTTTGGGGGCCGCGGGGGGACCAAACACAGGCGCGCAAGGCGCTACTATCGCATCGCAATCGGTGCGCGGGGGACCCCATTGGGCGAAAGGTCACTCTTACGTGTAGTCGAAAATCCTCATTCGCCAGAGCAGGAGAAGACTGCGAACGTGACTTGCGTGCCGTGGCCGATGCCCGATGGTGGTGCCTGCCACGACCCCGCTGCTCACGGACACGTTGGTGGCCGCCTGTCGCCACGACAGCATCCCGAGCTTCGACCTCGACGACTTAATGCTTGTCCCATTCGCCGGCCCTTGAAGCTAGCAGCCCCTTCTCTCCAGGAAAGACCTCACACACCGACCCGCCACAAGAACGAGGCGGGGTTTTGGCACGGCTCCGACGCCTTTGTTTTCCCAGTTCTGGTTATGGCGCCGTTGCTGTCCCGTTCCGGTGAGCCGTGCTATTGCCAACCCTTCCAACTGTTCACTGGCCAGATTCTCGGAAACGGTAATCCGCCGGCCCCCTTGTGGGGCCACCAGGCTGTAGGCCGAAGCTTCGCAGTTTCCTGTGCCAGTTGCAGCTTCTAGTTTCCACTGTTACAGTTCTGCTTCTTGCTGCTTACTGTTCCTTGCTGATGGACCGCGCGAGGGGGGGAGGCCCAAAACCGACGCGCCACCGACGCGCGGCGCCGACGGCTGCCGCGCGGACGGCCCTGCGGCACCTCGTCGGACGGCCCTATGCGGCACCTCGCCGAGGGTGGCCGAAGACTCCTGGTCGTGACTCTGTTCACGTCCTGCGCGCCACCGACCAGCGGCTCCGACGGCCGTCGTGCGGGCGGCCCTACGGCACCTCGTCGGAGCCCTCCGCGGCAGCGGCCGCCTGACGCTCGCGCAGCAGGCGGATCGCCTGCGCCTGGAGCGCGGCGAGCAGCACCCGCCGCCCGCCCTCCTCGTCGCTGCTGCCCTCGCCCTCGGAGCTGCTCTCTCCGCCGTCCTTCGGTGATCCGCGAACGATGAGAGAACGGCACGCGCCCAAACCTCCGGGGATGCGGAATGGGCCGGGGCAGGGCGGTGCAGGCGATGCACGCATGGGCGTGAGTTGTCGGACCCTGAGGGGGCTCCCATTCGAGCGGGGACCCCCTTTCCGACGACACACACCCGCAGCTACCCCCCCGGCATTCCGCCCCGAGGACTTCGGGGGTCGCATAGGTATGGCATGGGTGCTAGTTGCAATCTCATGAGAAAAAGTTTGGAAGCAACTCCTGGGAGGTCCTCATAAGAACGATTAACAAACAATTCAGCCCAAGTTAGGGCCACTACGCCAGATGAGGCCTGATTAGAACGAGGCTGTCATGATAAAATTGGTCTAACCCGGATTAGAAAACATCATGCTATGTTAGGCTTGTTTTCGACCCCGGATATACCAGCGCTAAAGCTGAATCAGAAGTTGCATCCTAAGCAACGTGCCCAAGGCATGCTCACGTCGCGACACAAACACGGAGAGAAGTGTCAGGTCACCTCCGGGGGCTCTCGTTGGGCCTCGGGACCATCACAGAACGACTCGGAAAGACAAGCTGGCCCTTTGGAAAAGGTCGGGACTTCTGCGCACCCCGTAGTGAAAATCAAGAAATCACATGTCTGGGAACGCGTATTAGCGCCAACGCGGGCTTGTCCACCGAAGCGCCTCGATACGACGCTTGCGGTGTGATGAGGGCTGACACGGGCTGCATGCCTAGATGCCTCCCAAATTGGGTCCGAGCAGATGGGGTCGTATCGCGCCGCATCGCCGATGCATCGGCGATCCATCGGCGACGTCGCCGACGCATCGGCGCCACCGGCGAGGACAAAATCGGGCTCCACATCGAGCCGCATCGCCGATGCATCGGCGATGCGGCGCGATTCTCCGACCCCATCTGCTCTGACCCTATCGGCAGAGCTGAGCGGGGCAAGCACGCATCGGGCTAACACGCGTTCTGAGGATCACGGGGTCCTCCGCGTCCTCCGCGCTTTCCCCGGCGAGCCGACCGCCGCACTCGGCGAGGCCCAGGGAGAGGGCGTGCACGCTCACGGCGCGGGAAGGGAAGCGGCCCGGGGCCGAGTGCCCTCCGAGCGTGAAAACGTCGAAGCCGCTGACCAGCGCCTTGTGCCCCTCCAGCGCTGGGGCGCCGTCGGGCAGCTGGTGCCAAACGCCCGCGGGGACGTCGTAGCACCAGGTGTCCGTCAGGCACCTGTGGGTGGTGTCGTCGAAGCCGCCAGAGACGAGGAGGCTCCGACCGAAGATGGCGTGCGCCGGGTTCCGTCGCGCCCTGGGGGCAGGGCCTGGCGACCTGCGCGATGAGGAGTCTGCGTCCCAGCGCATCATGCGCAGGTCGAATAT
>CAUYUJ010019370.1:304702-374702 GCA_963575745.1 Prorocentrum cordatum | reverse complement strand
GACAACCCAAGAGATCCGCGCGGGAACTCCGAATGCTGATATTCCTGCAGTCCTTGCTTCTTCGACTCTACCTCTCCTGCTCCTCGGAATGTGCTTGTCACGAAGTCATCGCCACTGCCGCCTCCGCGCCCCATCCAGCTCCACGACGCCCTCCAACTCCGCAGTTACGCAAACTGAGTATGACGCCCCTCTCTCCCATGATGCCGTGCTGGGTTGAGAAAATAACCTAGCATAATGCGTTGTTGCACACTGGGTGCGTCCGAATTGCTTTTCGATATGGCGATTCAGTCGGACTCTTCTCTGCCTTTGAAAAGTGATGATGTCGCCTGTGCGTTCGCTATTTTTCCTCATCACGAGAGGGCCTGCGCACAAGAGAGCGACGCTGTCGCCGCTGCGGTGGTTGCATTCTTGCGAGAAATCAAAACGTTCCTGCTGGGTTGGAACAGAGGCACTATTGATGGTGCGCTTGCCGTATACATCTATCTGATGTTCAGCACGGAGCCTCCGCCCAACGGAACGACGCTGCCGCCGCAGCTGTGGCAGTGGTTGCCGCCCTCACGCATCAGTGAGGGTGGTGATCCCGCTGCGGGGTAGCCACATGGAGCACCGCCCTCGCCGCAACGCTGACCGTCATCCTGCATCAGCAGAACTAGCGACCCCCCTGCAAGATGTGCCACACTGATTCCCACTGAACGTCCGTCCAATGGAGCGGCTTTCCCGCCGCGTTGGGTCTGGCCCACGAAGGGCTCTTGTGTGCCGTACATTGCAGTGTGCAAGCTGGGGTGTCCTGAAAGACTGGCGGGATCACGGATGTTCACGGCACCTGGCTCTGCGAATATAGAGGGGACCATCGCAATGAGAAAGTGATAGGAGGGGAATGTAATCGATATGGCGCGAGCGCACCTGGCTTGTCCCCCATCCCTCTCCCCTCTCACTCTCTCTCTGGTTCTCTGTCTGTGGTTGGTTGCATCTCCCTCTCTACATCTACTATGTATGTGGTCATTCGCTCTCTCTCTCTCTCTCTCTCTCCCTCTCTCCCTCCCTCCCTCCCTCCCTCCCTCCCTTCCTCCCTCTCTCCCAAACTACTCCCCCTCCATTCCACCTCTCCTCTGTCTCTCTTTCTTTCTCTCCCTCTCTCTCTCTCTCTCTCTCGCTCTCTCCTTCCCTCCCTGCCTGCCTCCCTCCCTCCCTCTCTCTCAAACTACTCCCCCGCCCCTCTACCTCTCCTCTCTCTCTCGTTATCTCTCTCTCTCTCTCTCTCTCTCTCTCTCCCTCTCCCTCTCCCTCCGCCCCCCCCCTACCTCCGCCTCCGCTCCTCCCTTGCCTCTCCTTCCTCTCGCCGCAGTCCTCCGCCTCCTCCGCGGATAGAACTGCTCCTCGCCTTCGCCGCCCCCCCCCTCCCCCCGGCGCCCCGCCCCCGCTCCACGACGATCGCGAAGCGCAGCCCCGACTCCACGCGATCGTTCGGAGGGAGCTTCTTGACGGTCATGATCTGCGCAGGGGGGGGGACGGGAGGAGCAGGATAAGGAAGGACAGGATGCGACCCCTACTTTTTGCTCGACGAAGGGGTCCCTGAAGCCTCAAGAGGTGGTGCACGCACACATCTATAGCTGTACCCTGCACACTCCCTGTGCCCTGGCAGCTCCCACGGTGCAGGCCCGGGGTGGTATCGCTCGAATGCTACACGCCAGAGGCGCAGGAGGAGGAGGAGGAGGAGGAGGAGGAGGAGGAGGAGGAGGAGGAGGAGGAGGAGGAGGAGGAGGAGGGAGGAGGACGAGGGAGGAGGCAAGGACGAGGGAGGAGGACGAGGAGGAGCAGGAGGACGAGGGAGGACGAGGGAGAGGACGAGGGAGGATCGGATGTGCAGGAGCCCTCCTCTCGGGTTTGACGAGAAAAGGCTGAACAATCAAGGTCGCCGAGTCAGCGGCGTGTGCGCATTTGTTTCCGGGCACAGTAGAGACGCCGAGCGCGACCGTGCATCAAAGAACGTGCCGGGCGGCGAAGCCGAAGCCAGCTGCATGCCGCCGCAGCTTCGCGCAACCGCCCTGTCACAACACCACCTCTGCCAGACAACCCGATCGTCCGTTCCTCGCCTACAAGCCCTCGTTGCCTCGACCAGTCTCGGGCCGCAGTCTGACCAGGATCATCCAGGCGGACCCCGCTCCTGCAGGACAGGACAGGTGTCAGCTAACAGCAGAACGCCACGGCTCCTCCCTCGTCGTCGTTGTCGTCGCCGCCGTCGTTGCGGCCGTCGTCGTCGACGTCCTCGCCGTCATCACCATCGGCGCCATCGCCGTCGCAATCGTCGTCGTCGTCGTCGACGTCGTCGCTCCCTCCCGCCCTCCGCGCGCCTCCATCAGGGCCTTCTGCTGCTCGAAGTTCAGGTGCGAGATCTCCTGCCGAGCGGGGACCGCGGGGCGCAACGCAGAGGGCGCGGGACGGGCGTGGGCGTCGAGGGGGAGGAATCGCGAGGGGAGAGGAGAAGAGGGGGCCGGGGAGAAGAGGGACAGGAGGGTCGGAGCGAAGTGGGTGGGGGGACGGAGGCGGAGAAGGGGACAGAGGGCAAGCCGGGGGAATTCGGAATTTCGCTCTGATTCGCCGAGGAGACGGTCAGCTTAGTGCGGCACTCAATAGCTGCTGGCAGAAACACGCGGTATCTAGCAGCAGGGGCAGGCTGGGGGGGGAAGACAGATGAGGAGGGACGAGAAGGGAGGAGACCGGAGGAAGGGAAGGAGGGACGAAGACGAGGTGCCCAGTTGGGAAGCACGGCGCCTGTGGCTTCATCCCAGACCTTGCGCTTCTGAGGCGCCCGGGGCGACGGGGGGGGAGCAGTCGACCCGAGGCTCCGACCTTCGCCCCTGGCCCTCGAAGGCTCGACGACGACGACGATGACCACGACGACGACGACGATGACCACGATGACGATGAGCACAACGGAGACGACGACGACGACGACGACGACGACGACGACGACGAGGGCGACGACGACGACGACGACGATGAGCACCACGACGACGACGACGACGACGACGCCACCGACGTCACCGACGCCGCCACCGCCGCGCCGAAGGAACGAATTCGGGCTGCGTCGTCGTCGTCGCCCCTGGCCCTGCCCACTGTTCCCCCAGAGACCCGCGGCAGGGGTCCGTTGGGACACAGCGGCCCTCGCTGGGCCTCCCGAGGCCTCCTGGGGCCTGCGTGCGGGGACCTCTAGGGGTTGGGGAATAGGGCGGTCTGTTCTCTCCCTCCCTGTCTTTCTCTCTCTCTCTCTCTGTCTCTGTCTCTGTCTGCATCTCTCTCTCTCTCTCTGTCTTAATTGTCTCTCTCTCTCTCTCTTTCTCTCTCTCTCTCTCTCTCTTTCTTTCTCTCTCCCTCTCTCTCTATATATAGATGTATACAAATGTGTGCATGTATATACGCATGACTTCTCTACACCTCACCGCGCGCGCAATTCATCACCCGCGAGGGTGGGGGGCAGCGGGAGGAAATGGGGAGCGCAGCGACAAGGTGTGCCAACTGAGACCTGATCAGAAATGAGGTGGGGAACAGGAAAAGAGGAGGAGAGAGAGAGAGGGGGAGGAGGGCTGTTTGATAACTTCTGGACTGAGTGCGAGAGGGGGGGAAGGGAGAGGAGACGGAGGAGGAGAAGGAGAGAGCGAAGGATGGGAGGAAGGGAGGGAGGGAGGGAGGAGGGGCAGCCCATCAGCTCGAGTCCGCGCAACGTCAAGACGGGGGAGGGATATATGAGGACGATGAGGGTGACGATCGAGTGCTGAGTTACTGACCCTGCTGGATCTAAATTCAATGCGCGCCCAAGGAACCGACAGGATCCTCTGGGGCAAGGCGACGAGGCGGGCCCCCAAGACGATAGAACGGGCAGGCTGCCCAGCCATGGCCCGTGCTGTCTGACGCCAGCAATGGACATGGCAGCAGCCCGCCACCTCCGCACAAGCGTTCGGAGCCAGGTTTTGTGAAGCCGCGCCCAGCCATCCCTACTGCTGCTGATATCCATCGAAGCGCGGGTCGCGAAGACCCGAGGCGGCAGCCCAGGGCGGCTTCACGGCGGGCGGGCTTGGATGCCCGCCCATGGCGGCGCGCTGGTGGCTCGCCCTCTCGGCGGCCTCCGTGCTGGTCGGTGCAGCTGCGAGCGCCTTCCCGATGCCCGCGACGGTGGGCGCGGACGCTGGCTGCGGCAGCGCACCCATCGAGTCCAAACTCCCGACGGGCTTCACCTGCGCGCCAGCGGCTCCCTGCCTCCATGGAACGGCGGCGCACTGGCCACGCGCCTTCCTTGAGGCGGTGGCCGAGAAGGCACTGCGAGGCCCGCGGCGCCTCGCCGCTTCCGCCCCAGGCTGCTCCAGCTGGCCGCATTGCGCCGGGTGCTGCCGCCGCGGCTTCGGGCACGGTCGGCCTCGCCGCCCCGCTCGCCCGCTGTCGCGATGGCCGCGGCGGGACGGGCCTGCCGATTCGCCGACGCACGCGACCCCCGACCTCGGGGATCGTCTCCCACAGGTCCGCCAAAAAGCAGCATCCGCACGCTCGGCAAGGGCGGCATCCTGAAGAGCAGATTCGACACCTCCGTGACCACGAAGGGCGTCCTAAAGACCAGTTTCGCGACTGACTCCACGAGCCATGGCGGGCGCCTCCGCGAAGGGCACCACGACCACGACAGGCTCCATGATGACGAGCCTCACGGCCAGGTCCACGATGAGCTGCAGCTGCATGACGGGCAGCTCCACGACGACGAGCTCCAGCTCCACGGCGACGAACTCCAGCGCTACGACGAGCTCCACGACGACGAGCTCCAGCGCCATGAAGGGCAGCTCCACGCCGAACTCCACGGCCAGGTCCACAGCCAGTCCGAATTCCACAGCCAGATCCACGACCAAATACATGACGGGTGGCCGTGCGAAGAGCTCCGCGAGCTCCACGGCGAAGGCGTGCTCCAGAGCCTGCTACACGACGAGCCCCACGGCCATGAGAGCGCCACGGCCAGCACGAGCGCCTCCACGACGAGCTCCACGGATAGGGCGCCCGTGCCAGTGACGGGCGGCTCCACGACGAGCTCCGCCTCGGCTCCCCTCGCCGCGAGCAGCAGCTCCTCGGCGGCGTCCACGCCCATGGTGTCCTCCGGGCCCTGGTCCGCCACGGGCTCCGCGGCCACGACGGACGGCTCTGCGACTAGCTCCGCAGCAAGCGAGGGCGTACCCTAGGGCCTGCTCCACGGCGGACGTCGCCGCCGCAGCGTGCGGCTTCGAGGCGGGCGCCGCTGCCTTGGCGGGCGGCCCCACGACCATGTCTTCCTCGACGTCCTCCGAGCCGTCGCCGATGCGCACCACCATCCGTGCTCCAAACTGCTCGACGAGCGTGTTCGGTCATGGAAGGGCGCGCTGAGGGCCGAAACGGCGCGTGCTCGCTCACCCCCGGGGTGGCCGACCCTGGCCAGCTCGGAAGGTTGGCACAGGCGGCAGCACCGGTTGCCCGAGGCTGGCCGCGGCCATCGCCTCGATCACCGCGCGAGCGCCCGGGGCAGCGGCCGTGGACTGCGCTCGCCGCTCCGCGTCCAGCGCGGCCGCTGGCGCGTCGCGGCGCCAGGACTTGGCCACGTGCTTGCTCTCCCGCTTCGCCACCGCGGCGTCGGCGGCCAGCACTGCCCGCAACCGCGCCGCGGAGTGAGCGAGACTGCAGCTAGGATGGCCGCCTCCTGAATCGCACACTTCCCATCCAGAGCGCTAGTCCCAGCGCGAGAGAAGGACAGAGAGCAGCAACGCCCCACGAGTCATAATGATTTCGGTGATGATAACGGTGGTGATAATGATGCAGATGATGACGACGACGCCGACTATGCCGATCATGGTAAAGATGTTGACGATGGCGATGATGATGCAGATGCTGATGATGATGCAGATGCTGATGATGATGCTGATGATGATGATGCTGATGCTGATGATGCTGATGATGATGATGCTGATAGTGATGGTGATGATGTGATGGTGATTATGGTGATGGTGATGATGGTGATGGTGATGATTATGATGCTGATGATGCTGATGATGATGATGATAATCATGATGACGAGGAGGAGGAGGAGGAGGCCGAGGAAAGGAAGAGGGCAAAGAGCAGCAACAGGAGGGAGGAGGGGCCTCCCACGGTTTGGGCTGTAGCACAAAGCACGCAAAAGCCTCGTGCGGTCCGTCATCGTGTCGGCTGAACGCCCCTCAAGGCGCTGTCAGGCGCGGGGCTAATCTCTGGTGCGGCCGCGGGACCCTGGGGGGCCTCCGTGCCACCTGCACCGGGTATCCTTCTCTTGCTGCACATGCCATGCGAAGCCTGCTACCGAGGGCCCGTGCTAACGAGGAACGAGGAATGAGGATGAGGGGAGGCAGCGCTGTGCTAAAAAAAATAAGGGGGATAAAACCTCTATCGAAATAAGACCAGGACAGATCCGCACATACGCGAGATGAGAAGAAGAGGAGGAACGCGGAGGAGGGACGAGAAGGAAGACGAGGAGGAGGAGAGGGAGGGAGAAGGGAGGAGGAAGAGGAGGAAGGGATGAGGAACGAAGGAGGGAGAGAAGAAGGGAGAGGAGGACAAGGAGGAGGAGGAGGAGGAGAAAGGAGGGGGATGAGTGACCATGCGGGAATGGAGAAACGTTCTTACTGGTTCGAGAAGTGTTCTGGAACATTATAATCCTCCTCCTCCTCCTTCTCCTCCTCCTTCTCGTTTGGTGATCCCTCCTCCGTCCTCCTCCTCCGTCCTCCTCCTCCGTCCTCCTCCTCCGTCCTCCTCCCCCCTCCTCCTCCTCATCTTTCTCCGTCCCCCGCATACTCCTCCTCCGCCATTTTCTCCTCCTCCGCCTTTTGCTCCTCCCTCTTTGAACCCGACCGAAGCGGAGACGGAAATTATGTGGACGGAGCCCGACAATGGATTATGCCCCAAGCCGGCAGCGGCCGCTGATTGGCAAACGACGTCCGTACCAAACGGAAGACGTCCCTGGCGACGCCGACGGTGCGTCCTGTCCCAAATGGACCAGAGCTGCTGTCGGTCGTCGTCCAAGACTTGTTCCGCCCGAATTTTGGTCCTCGCTCCTCCTCCTCCTCCTCCTCCTCCTCCTCCTCCTCCTCCTCGCTCCTCCTCCTCCTCCTCGCTCCTCCTCCTCCTCCTCCTCCTCCTCGCTCCTCGCTCCTCCTCCTCCTCCTCCTCCTCCTCCTCCTCCTCCTCCTCCTCCTCCTCCATTGCGATTCTGGTGGAGGCTGGGGTCCGTACGACCTGCTGGAGCCTGCGCCTCGCCGCGTCAAAGCTTTTGCTAGACATCGACCTGGGGGTTAGTTTCTTCCAATACAACATAATCTCCAAATATTGATATCTCTTCTGCAGAGTCTGCAATACATTTCTGTAAATTGCGCAAACATGCCATCGAAGATCGATTTACTGATGGTTTACATGCAATCGAAATTTGGGTCCATCGGGGAAAAAAGATCCTCCCGGCAAGGGCAGGAAGCACAACGGGAGCGCGAGAGGCACAGGGAGGAAAACGAGCAGCCAGCCTCGAGCTCGTCCTTATCCCTGAGAGTGACGCGCCCCAACGGGCGACAATCTGAATTATAGGCGAACGCGCCCTCTGTCACCGGAGAAATCCTCAAGATCGGCACCGGGGCGAGGTGACGCCAATTCCAGGGACAAGGATTTGTTTGAGACAAGGGCGGGACCGTGTCGCAACGACCTCGGCGTTGGTCTCTGACACCGCGCGAATCGTGCAACTTTGAACGATCTGCGGCTTTTCGATCGCCAGATCGTTCCACATTGGCCGATGCTGGGCCGCTGGCGGCGTCCAACCTTGAACGCCCCACGCTTGGGTCGCGTCGGCACGACGCGAACCCACTGCAGCTAGCGAGAGAAGGACGCGGGGGGGGTCGGTCGAACTCGGCATTGCAACAGTCTGCGCGCCGTCTTGCCGAAGGCTCCCACCCCAAGGACCAAGGGGGCGCAGGGGTTGCAACCGCCGCCCTCCCCAGCAAGGAAGGCCCAGCCCTGAGGAATAGGGAGCCCACAAAAGACGTACGCGCCCGCAAGACCAGCCTCGTGATACGAACGACCGCGCAATGCGTACTTTCGAAACCAACGTGGATTCATGTGCGTGTGCACATCGCTCATTTCTAATCTTGCTCATTTCATATTGTGCTCGTTCCTGATTGTTCCTGGCCCCCTGGTGGCCAGGAAGAGGCCCAGGATAGAACAATTAAAAATGAGAGGATCTTGGCCCCCCGACTATCAAGGAACTTCCGAAGAATTAGACATGAACGTGTACGTCCTTCTTTCTCTCCCGAGGGAGGACGCGAAGGGAGCCCCCAGCGAAGAGGCACCCAGCGGGGGCGGAGCAGGCACCGGCCCGCGGGAGACGGGCCCCGAGGCCAAAGGGGCCCTGGCCCTCGGAGCCTTCCCTCCTCCTCCTCCTCCTCCTCCTCCTCCTCCTCCTCCCCCTCCCCCTCCCCCTCCTCTTCCTCCTCCTCCTCCTCCTCCTCCTCCTCCTCCTCCTCCTCCTCCCTCCTCCTCCTCCTCCTCCTCCTCCTCCTCCTCCTCCTCCTCCTCCTCCTCCTCCTCCCATGACCAGCTCCGCGTCCCGAGTCGCCCTTGGACGGTCCCGAGGTCCGTGGAGGGCCCCGGGAGGCCAGAGACAGCGAGAACCCTCAGGACCCGTTTCCCTCCGTCCCTGTTTCCTTCACTGCGAGGGGAGGGAGCAGCAGCAGCAGCAGCAGCGGCAGGAGCAGCAGCAGCAGGAGCAGCAGGGGGACGGCGGCTAGAGGCGGACGCGGGCATCCTGCGATTTGCGGAGGCCGGCGCTGAGGAAGTTCCTCGCGCGGGGCCCCGCTGCCGTGCGGGTGCGCAGGCAGGCTGCACGCGTGCGCGCATACATGAGAGCGGCAAAAAGGAAGGGGTCCTACACAAGACGACAAAGCGACCCAACGCGGTAGCTTACGCGCGACCGTACGCTGGAAACTTACGCGCCCAAGTCCGTGCCGTCGACCACTTTTCTTCCGTTGCCATTCAACATCCACGTAGTTCTGGGGTTGCGGGTCGTGAGCAGCTAGCAGCGTGCAGCCCCCGCCAGAAAGATGACAACCTCGGATGAGCACGCGGATGAGCACGCTGGGAAGGCACGTCTTCGACATGCCATCGACGTTGTTTAGTAATTAAAAGTTGACCTGGTGGTTTATAGATCATTATAAGGAGGGCGCCGTGCTGTGGGGAGGAGGCGGAGCTTGATCAGAACGAGGCGCAAGGTGCGCGGCGCGACCACATCGCCAAAACATGATCCACTCTTGGATAGAATGCGGCACTACTGCCCTGGATCGGATGATCTACTGCACAGAGCTGCAGCCTGCTTTTCTGGTGCGCCCGCAAGTTGCACCCGTTGCGATCTCGATGCGCTTGGTTAAGCGCGGTGAGATCCGAGACTATAGCCCTTCACGACTGGATCCCGTGAAACAGAATCCACAAACCAAACGCGAACCAAAAACACTAACACAAACAAAATACTGTGCGCAAAGGAAAGCCATGCCCAGTTGTGACTTGGGGAGCACTTTCTTGTTGCACGATTTATCGGCGCAGACTCGGTGTTCACGTGAGCCAACATCATTGTTTCACGTGTTGTTGCGCTGTTTGTTGCTCGTGTTCTTTGTTTGCATTGTGTTTTGCACCGCTTGTTTTTTTTGAACAGTTGGTGAACGAGCTCTTTTTGTTGTAAGGGAACCACAGACATGAAGACCTCAGAGGTGACCCCGAAACCAATAGGCACACTAACACTGTTCCTGCTATAAGGAATCTCGGGGCACATTGATCTTGGAGGGTCCTAGGGTGCCCTCGAACGTCCGTGGGTTCCTTGGGCCACAGGGGGTAAGACAATACCGTGGGGCAACTGCTGGAAAACCGATGTCTTATTTGATGTGCGCACCGTGCTCGGAGGGACATCGGAAAAGAAGGCACGGCGGCATGCTTACGCGTTGATGCGGTGTCCGCTTCCATCCCTGTCATTGGCGAGCGTACCAGCCATGATGTTGTATCAGATTCTTGGACTCTGCGTGGGCCTGGAGCTTTTGCGATTCAGAGCTCGGTGGCTAGCAGCAGCAGCCGACAGTCTTGTGATCTAGACGACGCGTTCCAATGTCTCTCGCACGGCCACGGCTCTGATCCACAAATGATTCGAACATCCTCACCCTCCCTCTCCTCACCCGTTGCGATCAGCCCCCCCCGCTGCTACTGTTGCTGCAAAGGAACCCAACTTTCACAAGACATGCCTCTCTCGTCCCACGGAGTAAGTATGCCTCTAAGCTCACCTCCAGAGTGAACCGACTTCGCATTAGCCGACGCGCGCCTCTCAAGGAAGTCTTTGTAGTCATTGCCGAGCACCTCCAATGGTAAGGGATGGACGCTGCACGAACAATGTAAGATATGATGGATAAATACGGCAAAACGAAATGGGTGCAGTTGGGCAATCAAGACGAGCATAAAAATGTTAGGCCCTTGCCGGGCGCCCAACGGGAGAAGTATACGAGGAACGGGCAAGCAAAAAGCGAACGCGTCGCCGCATTATCGCAAGGGTGCCGTCAACGACTCGTCAAAATCCAAACCAATTCGATGATCTATCAGTGGGCAGAACTGTCCTGGCAGCACACCATCAACAGAAGAAGACCCACCAATGTCAACCCCAGAGGCAGATACACGCAGCACGGGGCACTCTCCGACGACCGATCGCGTGAAACATCTCGCATTCGTCGTAACACAGCACGCCAGACATCCGGCGCGCCGACTCTTTCGATACATGGGCCCCCGAACACCTCGACTCTCCCAAGGCTGTGGAGCTCTCCCGAGTCGTTTTTGAACAGCACCGAGGCCCAAACCCAGCCTCCTTGGGCCAAAACAAATGCCAAACTGGCCGCCTTGATTCCGTCGAAGCGTCCGATATCTGGGACGAGAACTCCCGAACCCCTCTCTCTGCAGGATTTCCCTTGGCACAGGCCTCCCAACGACTCGATTGTTTCTAGCGGCCGGAAGTGGTATTGCCAGACGTCCGACCTCGCACAACGCACCGCATTCTTGGAAGCGGGGCCGAGAGGTCTTCGTTAGATGGACTGTGAGCAAATCGGCCACCAGGGCGGACGAGGACAAATCCGTGCAAAATCGGTCCCCGAACCCCTCCAGGGGTCGAAACTGACAAGTTGGTCGAGCCGCACCTAGCCGTGGCGACGATGGGCTGGCTGGATGGGATGCAGTGCTGAGCCACCTCAGCCCCCCAGCCAGCTCCAACCGCAATCGTCGTGAAACATCGCGGCCCAAACTCTCGATCTTCACACCCAAGAAGCATAACCTCGAGCAGGGCGGAGGTGGATGCCCATTTCTGGTGCCACTTGCACCACCACTGGCGCCCGAAATGGGTTGCGACCACGTGGCGTGGAGGCTGGGCGGACGTCGAAACGAGGATGAATGACTCCGAGCAGTTACGTGTGTTGGCGCCAACGTTTGCCTGTGCGCCGAAGCCCCTCACCACGACGCAAGCGGTGCAGTGAGGGCCGACGCAGGCTGAGCGCGATCGGTGGAGCAGAGGGAGATCTTGGAACTCACGCACGCGCAGTGGGCTAACACGCATTCCGAGGGTCATCGAGGGGGGGAGAGGGACTGGCACGCCCGAAATGGGTAGGGAGAAGATAGGCAAGATGGCCAACAGCAAGTGCACTCAAAAATCGACAGCGGCCGCTGTTGGACAGGCGATTTCTTGCCTGAGATGGACAACGTCCGCGGCGACACCGACAGCGAGCCCTGCTCAAAATGGATAGGAGCTGCTGTGGGTCTTCGGACCAATTCCTTCCGCACCCATGTCGATCGTCCCGGGGGGAAGGCCTCTTAGAAGCAGGCTGCTTCTTAGAAGGCGCCCGCCCTAAATCTGTAGACAAGGCTCGCGCCTTCTACTGGCCATCGCTCGGACGTCCATTTCCTGTGTTTTGTTCGGTTTCGTGCGTGGTTTCTTTGCGAAATGATCAAGGTTGCTCCTCGATGGCTCCCGCCGAGAAAAATGCACACGTCCGAGCGATGCCGAGTCTAAGGAGCAGCCTCCTTCTAAGAAGCCTTCCCCCCTCCCCCTTTATGCCACCCTTCTGCGCGTGGCCGACAAGGACTTTGAAGATCCCACCCGGAGGGAACGAAGCCATGGAGAATGCTTCGACCCACGGCTGCAGCCTTCTCGGGCGCGCGGACGCCCTGGGGCGAGTCGCCATTTCGGGGGCCCTGACCCCGGACGTGTTTCGGGACCCCCGTAGGAGCCAGCATCGGGGAAAATCGCGACCGGGGTCCACTCCTCCACTCCTCCACTCCTCCTCCTCCTCCTCCTCCTCCTCCTCCTCCTCTTCTTCTTCTTCTTCTTCTTCCTCCTCCTCCTCCTCCTCCTCCTCCTCCTCCTCATCATCATCATCATCATCAGCAGCATCAGCATCAGCATCATAATGAGCATCAGCATCAGCATCATCATCAGCATCAACATCATCATCATCATCATCATCATCATCATCATCATCATCAGCAGCAGCATCAGCAGCAGCAGCAGCATCATAATCAGCATCATCACATCATCCGCATCATCATCGTCATCGTCATCGTCATCATCATCAGCATCAGCATCAGCATCAGCATCATCATCATCATCATACTCATTGCCATCATCATCGTCATCATCATCATCACCATCATTATCACCATCACCATCACTATCACCATCACCATCACCATCACCAACAGCATCATCATCATCATCACCATTAACATCAACATCAACATCACCATCACCATCACCATCACCATCACCATCACCATCACCAGCACCAGCATCAGCATCAGCATCAGCATCAGCATCAGCATCAGCATCATCATCAGCATCATCATCATCATCATCATCATCGTCATCGTAATCGTCATCGTCATCGTCATCGTAATTGTCAATGTCATCGTCATAGTCGTCATCATCATCATCATCATCATCATCATGATCATCATCATCATCATCATCATCATCATCATCATCATCATCATCATCATCATCATCATCATCATCATCATCATCATCATCATCATCTCTCTGTGGTATCCCTCGAGCCCGATCCATCCACGAGGGCCCCAGAGCCCGAGGCCGGACGGAAACGCCCAAGTGTGCATAGAGCTTCGGCGACCGTGCGTACCTCAAGGCACATCGGAGGTCCCCGATGGAACTCTCACGGCCCAGCCTTGACCGCGAATCTCAGCTGGGCCGCCGTGGCAAGTCGACTCGTCGGCCCATGCGCCATGAGGCAGGTCCACGGCTGCTGGTCGCCGACTGCTCTCCACCAAACGCTCGCCGACTGCACAGTCTCAGTCATCAAGCGCCGCGGAAAGCAAGCGGCCGGCCTGTCGCTACGGTTGGCCTCTCGAAGAGGGCTTCGTGGCTCGGCGCCGTCCAACAAACAGCTCGGGATGAAGAACCCGGCCCTGGGGAAGGTTTCGAGAGGTCCAGGGGCCCGCGCAGTGAAAGATCGAACTCCAGATGTGTGGGTGCAGTCGAAACATGGCTACAGGGCATCCCGGGTCAAGAGCATCACTCATGCAGCTCGTTGGTGCTCTGCCCCCCAGCCCGTCTGCTTCGCACCGGAGGAGTACAAGCACGCCAAAAGAGAGTGTCCAGCACAAACCCCGCCCCACCGAGAGTCAGCATGCGTGGGCAGTGGACAGCAAGGTACCGCGCTCGCCACGGGCACCACTCGGGGAGTAAAAACATGATCAATAACACGCCGCCGTGGGCAACCCATCAGCCTGTTGGAGAAACGCCAGGCGTTCGGACAAAAGCGAAGAACTAACACGCTGACGGTCTTCTACCAACGGCAACGCGTCATTGGTAACATGTCTCGCCTCGCAACCACCACGCACCCAGCATGGTGGACTGGATAAGAAGCACGATGCGTCCAACGCTGCCCGCCAAAAATGGCGACATGGAGCGGACCGTGCCGTCCGGCAGAACACCTGCGTATTTCGGGCCTCCTGTATGCGTTCCCCACGCCCTCGGTGTTGCACACAACGCCCACTTCCAGGTTTGAAACTGATGCGTGATGAGGTTGGAGAGCGTAGCATAATACAGTGTAGCCGTACACATTTGACAACATGCATAGATGGTACGTTCGATATGACAATTTCGCAAGGCTCACCAAAATTCACCCACACTGATGGTAGCAACCTCAATACACCTGCGGCCGGAAATTTTTGCTTAGCGTGTCGCGGCTGCGGCCCCGGCGACATCCTACGCCTTGCAAATGGATCGCGTGTCACTCTGCTCCGCGTGGCAGCAGGCTGGGAAAAACCCGAGCCGTTGATCACTTGGGGACTGGGATGTCAGTAACGTGTCGCGCCGAAGCGTGGTGGGCCAGAACCGGCGGCGTGACAAGCTCAAGAGAAGTTCCCGACAGTAGATCGTAGCAGCAACAGTGACTGTACACGCGTACACACGACACACACACACGACACAGACAGACAGACAGACAGACAGACAGACACACACGCATGACACGGGGGGAGTGCACGCATCACCAGCAGCTTGCAGCGGGCGGGGCTGCGACTGGCGCGCTGGGCGCGCGCGGGTCGGCTCTCTCACAAGAGATGTAGATCACAATTTCAGGATGCACGGGTCTTTTTTTTACGGTACCAATGTTTTATGATATTGGCATCTGAATGTAGTCACTTGCACGATTCATTTTTCTGTTCTCACTGGACCTCCTCACTGCCTCACTCGCTTGAAAATTCTGCGCGACAATCGTGGCGAAACGCTCGGTGAAGCAACCCTGGCACTGGCTCGCGCGGAAGCAGTCCCAGTACAGCCGCGTTCGCCATTGACCGGGATTCTCGTTGCCGATATAAAATATGGCAAGGCCCGCGACGAGGCCAGCGCGTGTGGACACGGCTGGCAGTGGACAGCGCGACGCGTCCTCGGAGAGGAAGGGCTGCTCGAACCTCGCATCGGCGCTGGCGAACGACATGGCGATGCGCGGAGCCTGCTGCCTCCACGCGGTGCTGCCGGCCGCGGCTGTGCCCCAGTGGAGCAGCCGGTGAGAGAACTGGATGATCGATCCTGCGCTCACGGGCAACGCTCTAATGTACTGCAATGCGTTGCTCCCTGAAGCCTTGAAGATCGCGGTCATCGGGTCATGGCCGCCGTCACCGCCGCTGTAACCAGGGTCGTAGCGCTTAGGCACGCAAGCGAGGCAGGAAGAGTAAGTGGTGGCGTCCGTGAGCGCCACCCACGTCGTACAGTATTGGGGGGTGCCGTCGCTCCGAAAAGCGGTCTTGGTCGCATCCTGGCCTCGGTCTCGGTGCGGCGCCCATCCGCGGCTCGATGGTCCGTCGACTTCGTCCGCCTCTCCGGTGGGCGTGAGGTTGGAGCCCACGTTGAAGAACGCAAAGTCGTACAGCATCTGGTTGCCCGAGGTCATGCGGATCAGATGCTTCAGCTGATGAGCGAGGAGCCACGGGTCATCGTACATGAGCAAGAAGCTGGGTGGCCATCCAGCTTTGGTTAGTAGCGTCATCCCTTCGGCCATCGCTTCTACGTTCACCGCCCAGCTCAAGTGCACTGAACCATCCTCGCGCAAAGCGTCGTGGCTTACGTCCCAGTAGCCATCCTGCGTCATGCGGTCGCGCAGCTCGTCAACCAAATCAGCCTCGGGGTCGATGATTGCATCTGCAAGCAAGCGCCGCATGTCTTCTGAACCAACATGCAGCCTGGGGCAAAGAGCCTTCCAGTAGCACTCGTCTGCGACTACCGCAGCACGCTCCACCGCGCTCAAATCCCACCAGCCCTGTAGGGCGTGAGTGGTTTAGAGCGTTCCCTCTTCCAAGCCCCTTCCTCCACTTCGGGAAGGGGATTACCCCTGCTCCAAATCAATAAACGCCGATGCAACGAGCACGCTGACAGAATCTTCGACCATGCGCGGGCGCCCCGCGACCATGTTGCATTGATATTCGGCACGCACGATAGGGGATGTACCGGCACGCGCGGAGCACGGCGTGGGCGTCGCGCACCTGGCTGGCGTCTGCGCTGGTTCCCGACGTCTGCCGGTGGCAGCCCCCGCCTATGCTGAGACTCGGGCGCTGCTTCTGCTGCGGGGCGGGGTTGGGCGAGACGACCGTCCTTCGGGGCGGGTAGCTTGATCCCCCCTCCTCCCCCTCTCCCCCCCCCCTGGGCCTTGACGAGCGGTCAGAGGGCCCAAGATGGCTCAAGATGGCTGCAGGATGGCCCCAGAGACCTTACGATGGCATCCAAGATCCGAAAATGGCCCAAGATAGCTTCCAAGAGGCCCCAGGACTGCTCCAAGACGGCTTCAAGTGGCCGCGGAGCATCCCAAGGACACACCCAAGAGGCCTGCATCCACTCAAAACGTATGGACAACCAGTGGTTTGTGCATTCTAGTGTGTCGCGTCCAGTTGGCTTGGGAAGCATACATATGCTCCAATACTACCCAAGAGAGCTCCGATAGAGAGCCAAGACGGCTCCAAGGCGGCCCCAGGAGCGTCCACGAGCGCCGCAAGAGGGCTCCAAGAGACGACTTTAGGGACTCTGGAGGGGCGAGGCCGTTAGGGGACTCGCCCCCTTCGCTCAATGCCAACGAAGAACGAAAACTTGGTTTGACAAAGAGCGTTTGGCATATCTGGGGCATCCTTGGGAAGCGTTTGGATCAATATGACTGAAAGCTGCCCTCAAGGAGTAAAGGATGGCCTCCAAGATTGTTCGAGATTCCCAACATTGCTTGAGGCAACCACCAATAATTATGCATCTGAGAGGCCCCAAAACAGTCCAATACGGCTCCATTTGGCCACGGAGCTCCAAGGATGATCACAAGACTCCCAAATCCTTCCAACACAAAAAGGAACCCAACAACTTCGGCCTTCTCGCCGTTGCGCTTCTGATGGGCTTCTGAGGCCTCAAGATGGTCCCAACATTGCCCAAGAGAGCCCGAGGAGAGACCCCAAGGGGGCTCCAACACGGTCCCAAGAGCACCCCAGAGCGCCCTCGGAGCGTCCCAATAAACGATTCTTGGGGGTCCAGGGGGGCCAGGCGAATGAGGGAATACATTTTGTTTGTTAGCCATGGGGCCCAAGACCACCACCCTAAGAAAGCCCCAAGACGCCACCTCCACCCCAACGAGCCCCAAGAGGATCCAGACCCCCCGAAACAGCTCCAGGAGGGCCCCCAGAGGGCCCCGATACAGTCCCAAGTGGACTCCTAGAGGGCCCCAAGAAGACCCCAACATAGCCCCTAAGAGTCCTCCCAACTGCTCTCACAACATAAGGTCCGCGAAGGCCGTCATTTCCTCGTCTTCCTTCACCCCATCTCCCCTCCGTCCTCCTCATCCTCATCCTCCTCGTCGTCGTACTTCTCATTATCCCAGCTGCTCCTCTTCCTCCTGCTCTTCCTCCTCCTGTTTTTCCTTCTCTTCCTCCTCCTCCTTCTCCTACTCCGCATCCTCCTTCTCCTCCTCGTTCTCCTCCCCTATCTCCCTGCCCTCCCTCAACCTCCTAAACCAAGCAACTCTCCAGGGTATCGTTTTTGGATGTGCTGGTGGGGATATGCGAAGCGTCAAGAATTTGTGCCCAACTGCGGAAGCTGCTTCAAGAGGATGTCGACATTCGCGTCGTCGTGCATGGCTTGGATCGCCAACTTGCACGAGCTTGCGCGAGCTGTGCGCGAGCTCTGGAGAGGCGGGCACGTGAGTAGCAGTAGAGGCGGGTAACATTGGAGGCTTGGATGGGCACCAACAACAACACAGGTGGTTGCCTCCACCAGAGGAAGATGATCCTAGAATCCGGTGTTGGATGTAGTCTTCCAGCCGCAGCCCGACTGTTACCACATCACCGCGATCGGGACCACCTTCCTCAGATGGGGCACGCTGCCGCAATGTGTGTTGGTGTCAACCCCTGAGCCTCCAGAAATCAGCAAGATGCAGCACGCGACCACAGCTGCATCTTCCTGTCGGGCTCCCGACGCGCGGCCCGCCCACGCGGGGAAGCTCGGGAGAGCACAGCTGGTCGTGACATCTCCTGGCCTGGCTGGCCCCACAATCGAGCGGGCATGGAGCGGGACGAGGAGGCGGGCGAATGAGAGACGGAAGCAGGGAGGAACACAAGGATGGTGACAAGGAGCAGGAGGAGAAGCACGCGGGGGTTGGGGAAGGAAAACAGGAACTAGATATAAGAGGAGGAATCCCTCTTCCAATCAGCCGCTCACTGGGCTGAGGGGTAGGGTATGTGGGACTTAACTTCGACAAAATTCCCTTCAGGGCTTTTTAGCCTCGATGATTTCCGCCTTCAGGAAGCTCCGCCATTCTGCCGCCCGGCTGTGCCACATCCCCTTTGTTGAACCCAAGACGGCGTCCAAGACGATATAGTTTTGCATCTCATTCCCAACACCCTGTCGAACCCGATGTTCGCTCCAGTTTGGCGCCTCTAGGGCCCCTTTCAAGGTCAGCTCGTTGGGCCCCACAGAACGCCTCTTCGGCCCAACCTCGCAGAACAACTATTGAGCAACATTGCCAAACTCTGTTCTTAATGATGCTTCGCCCAGCTGGTCGGGTGCCTCGGGGCATCTTCTCGCAACGCTTCGGGCTGGTACGTGGTGGGGGTGACCCCGAAATCCTCGTCGACCGTGGTATATTATCTAGGAATGATAAACCTCGGTTCATGATATGTTCAGATGATACCCCCATTGGATTATTGGCCTGTGGATTGATCGGTGCACGCCCCCCCCTCCCAGGATCATTTTCATTCCGGAATAATGTATCTGGGGCCGATATTCCGACATAATGAACCAGGGTTGACCACAATCCAATCTCCTTCTCAGGCGCCCCCCCCTCCGCCGGAAAATTATCATTCCGGAATCGGAATAAGAAACCTGAGTTCATTATTCCGAGAATAGTAAGAAGCCTAGTTATGATGTTCTAGAGATAACGAACTAGGGTCAATATTCTAACATAATGAATCCCAATTTGCAGGCGCGGCGTTGGGGGAAAATGATAATGATAATCATGAATCCGGATTCAGAATATTCGCCTATGGCTCAGACGACGTCCCTCAGCCTCCATTATTATCATTCCAGAATAATAAACCGGGGTTCGTTATTCCCGAGACAGAATTAACCCCAGTAAATGCTCCCAGAACATTATGAACTCAAATTAATATCTGTTTGGAATCGATACGCCGTGAACATTACAAACCACGGTGTATAATGTTCCGGGAGGAACATATGAACCCCAGTCAATATGTCCCGGAACATTAAAACCCAGGTTCATGATGTTCCCGGGGGGGGACATTATGAACCCTGGCAAATAATCCCGGAACCTTGCGAACCGAAGTAAATATATGTTCGGGTCTCGTCCTGTACGTGGCACTTCGAAGCACGGGAAGTTCTAGCCTGTCAGGATGCGCTCTGGTTGGAGTCTGGAGACCAGCAAAACTAGTCAGGAGAGAAGGAAATGAGGCAGATTCGGCATACGATGCCCATCTGGAGAAAACAACTCAGAGAGGATAGGGAACAAAACCCGTGCTGCACTCTGGTGCCTGCCTCCCGCTTTCTAGCGGTTGGAACCGGTGATACCCCTCCTCAGCCCTCCAGACGGCTCCAACGCTCTGGGAATATCATTTCGACGCTTCTGGGCCCATAACCCATAAGCTCTGGAAGCAGCGCGGACCTGTAATGGATGGCATTCGGACGGGGCTCAGGCCCAACACGTTAATGCTCGCGCCTGGGCCGCCTAAGAACCCTCCTGGGCCGCCTCGGGCCCGTCTTGGGCTTTGATCCACTTGGGGGGCCTCTGGGGTCGTCTCTGGATGATTTTGAGTTGTCCTCGAGCCGTTTTTAGCCTACTGCAAGTCCATCTTACAGTTCGTATTGTATGTGTGCAACCCGTCTTGGTCCATGTGCGGCGCGTCTGGCGAGAACTAGGAAGTGCGGGCGGTGAACGCGAAATGTCTTGAATTCGCAGGCCCAACGGGCCAGAGGCGTGCTAAGATCTCCGGCAACTGCTTCACAATATTTCTACTTCGCGCGCGCGGGGCGGCCCTGAGGGCTCCCAGACGGAAAGTACCCCGGCCGGTTCGGGTCAGAGATGGTTTTCCTTCTGGGCGCCGCCCTTCAGGCCCTCCAGAGCGCTCCAAGAGGGCCCCCAAAGGCCCCCAAGACGGTCCAAGAGGGCTCCCAGTCGTCGAACGATCGATCCAAGACGCCCAATGTGGTATTAAGATGGCCCAAGACGCATTTCAAACGCCCCAAGAGGCCACCAAGAGCCCTGCCAAGAGGGCCCCCGGAGGCAAAAAGTAGTGGATGACCTGTGTAGGCTTCAAGGACTCAGGCGTTCTCGACTTTTTGTCTTACCCGCGCCCCAAATCGGCCCAAGAGGCTTCCAGGATCGCCCCAATACGGCCGAAGATGCCTCCAAGAGGTCCCCAGAACGGCCCCAGAGGGCCCGAAGACAGCCCACGAGCCCTCCAAGACAGCCCAAGATGGCCCCCAAGAGAGCTCCAATAGCGGGCCCTAACGAGGCACCCGAAGGGACATTTCAGCTCGCGGCCCCGAGAGGCCCCCAGAAGGCCCCAAGAAGCCCCCAGAGGCTCGCAAGAAGCTCCCAAGAGGCTCCCAAGAGGCCCCCAAGAGGCCCCCAAGAGACCCCCAAGAGGCCCTAGGAGGTTCCCAAAATACCACCAAGAGACCCCCGAGATGCCTCCCAAGGGACCCCGAGCAGCCTCCCGAACAGGCGTCTTGTCCACGATCCAGTTTGACCCCGCAATAAGAAGCGATCTAGTGGCCTCCTCCCCCTCCTCCCTTCCTCCTCCTCCTCCTCCTCCTCCTCATCCCCCTCTTCCTTCTCGCTCGCCACGAGCATCCCTGACGCTTCTGACCCACAACGCACGCCCTACAGCGGGATGGTTCCAGGCGCTCTTCAATGCGCCCAAGCTGCGTCCCAAATGCAGAAGATGGTTTCCAAGACGGACCTGGGAGGCCACCAAATCCGCAAATATTGCCGAATATGCCTCCAAGACGTCCGAAGAGGCACCAACGAAATCCCAAGAGCACTCCCAGAGGTTCCCCAAGAGGGCCCATAGAGACAAGACTCAGCGATGCTGAGTGTATTATTCAATGTTGTTCACGCTATCGCCTTTTCGAGCATCCGAAGCTCCAAGACAGCCCCAGGGACATCCAAGACCGCCCCAAGACGGCCCAAGAGGCCCCCAAGAGACGGCCCCGAAACGGCCCAAGAGGCGCCCAAGGCAGCCCAAAAGATCCCCAAAGAGGGCCCCAAAGGGGGAACACGAACCGACAGTTCGAGCCTTGTGCCCGAAAAGGGCCCCAGGAAGCCCCAAAAGACTTCCAGGACGCGCTATTTGGGCCAGCGGGAGGAGCGACGCGGTTCAATGAGGTTAGCTCCGCTTGAGCAGTTCGCAAAATGCCGTCCCAAGATCATCCGACGTCGCGTAAAACAAACAAGCAAAAAACACGTCGTGGTCGGGCAAAATCACGACAGCCGAAGCCGACCTTATCGAACTGGCTCGATATGCGAGGGGGGCTGCCGAAAACGGACAAACGAAACTACCGGTGTGTCTGCATGACGCCCATCTGTGGCGGGCTCCAGAAACCGTGAACAAACACACCTTGCAATCTGTTGGGAATGCATGTTTTGCTTCCGCCACCTTCCGCCGCCTTCAGCCGAGGAAGAAATGCCAACTCCTTCGGTCCTCGAAGGCGGAACCGTTTTTGGAACGCCTCATATGTGAGGACTCCGCGCAAGAGACCACCCGCCACCTGCCGAACACCCGAAGACCAGGATGGACGAACCCGAATGGAAACAAACAGAGGCTATTGAACTAGCTTTGAATCGGGCGTGCCCCACGACAGGGGGATTTTGGACGATGAATAAAAAAGAATCAACAAATACACCCAAATCATCAAGACATGCTCAACAAATCCTCCCCATACGATTTTCGACTAATTTTGAACATTCCTCCTGTAGGGGGACAGACCCGACCTGAAACTAGCCGCATGCAGCTGGAATGCCTGGCGCGTCCTGTCACTGGAGGCGACCAAGCATCGAGAAAGATGACGGGCGGCGAGGCCGACACCTGCAGCAGGCAGCAGGTTTCGTCCCCCCTCTCCCCCTCCCCCTCTCCACCCCTGCCGTCCACAACGACTTCGAGGAATGGAGCAATGTTAGACTGGTCCACCTGGCTCCTCTCCCATCCACCCTCCTCCTGTGATCGTTTCCCTCCTGTCCTGGGAGGGTGGAGATATGGGAACAATCAAGTCCTGAATAATACTATACCGGTCCGCCTCACTTCTCCTCCATCCCTCCTCAGCCTGTGATTGTTCCCCCCTTAGTGAGGGGCAGCGGTAGGGGGGAGCATCAAGACTCCCTCCCCGCGCGCAAGCCGTCTCGCTCACTCCCACCCGCCCTCCCAACACAAACGTAGCACCCGAGCCTGGCCCGAGCCGCAGCATATTCAGCAGTCGTCTTTGGATGGGCAGCTACTGGGGGCGAATCCGCCGCCGCCGCCGCCGCTGTCCGCCGCCGCCCCCGCTGCCGAATCGCCGCCGCCGCAGCCGCTGCCGCCGCAGCCGCTGCCGCCACCGCTGCCGCAGCCGCTGCCGCCACCGCCGCCGCCGCCGCCGCCGCCGCCCCCGCCGCCGCCGCCGCCACCGCCGCCGCCACGCCCGCAACCGCCGCACCCGCTGCCCCCGCCGCAGCCGCCGCAGCCGCCGCCGCCGCCGCCAAGTGTACTCTGTATTGTTTTGTTGACAGGGATGGTGGGGGAGGCCGCATGCTCCGAATGTGGAGGCAGAGTGTGTTTTGCATTGTGTTTGTTACAAGGGATGGTGGGGGGGTGCCCGCATTGCCCCTGGTTGGCTCCGAATCGCCTGGGGGAGGCAGTGTATATCAACAGGGAACAGTGATCGACCTGGAATCAGCCATACATCGCTGATAGACCAGCGATAGGCACCCCGTAGCGGATCCGAACGTTCCTGGGCGGGGCGGGCAATCGGGCCCCCATCGGCGATGACTGGGCGATTAGGGGTCGGTGCAGCCCCCCATTGAGCATATCCCTCCCTGGCGCGTGTTTTCGTTTGCTTCTGAACAACGGTCGTTGCCGCTTTGGCGGGGAGGGGCGCGTCGAGGCGGGGGTGCGCTGCGATCGCCATAGAATGCGCGCGAGATCCAGCATGGGGGGGGCGGGTCCAAGCATACTCCCCTTACGTACAATAGTTTCCATTACCCCGGGGGGGGGAGCGGGGGGGTTTGGCCTGGGTAACACCTGTTGCGCGCCAAGGAAGAAGGAGACAATCTCGACGGAGGATGAGGGGAGGAGCCAGGAGGATCCGCACATAATTGCCCTCCTCCGACCTTGGAGCTTGCGGACCCCTTGTTCGGAATATGGCAGGCAAAGCGCCAGGGCGCCTCCCGCAAATGCCCCTCTGCGGGCCTCCGCCCCCTTGTCGCCGCCCCCCCAAGGCGCTCAAACAGTTTCACACACGTCGCGCACGTGTGAGCCGATCGGGCAAAGCGCGGGGAACAAACTGAGAGGGCCATTCCCCGAAGGCGGCAGAGATCTTGGGCGCCTTGATCATGGACTCTCGGCCGATGACCAAGAGCTCGCACCTGCGGGTCGGGAGCTGGCGCTGGGGGGTGGGGAGGTGGGGAGCAGGGGGGGAGGAGGGCGCGCGGCGCCCGCGCGAGCAGGCAGGAGGCGGAGGCGGAGGAGGAGGAGGAGGAGCAGGAGCAGGAGGAGGAGGAGGAGGAGGAGGAGGAGCAGGAGGAGGGGAAGGAGGAGGAGGAGGAAGGAGCAGGAGGAGGAAGGAGGAGCAGGAAAAGGAGGAGGAGGAGGAGCAGGAGGGGGGGGGGAGGAGCAGGAGGAGGAGAATGAGGAGGAGCAGGAGGAAGAGGGGGAGGAGGAGGAGGAGGAGGAGGAGGAGGAGGAGGAGGAGGAGGAGGAGGAGGAGGAGGAGGAAGAGAGGGAGGAGGACGAGGAGGAGGAGGAGGAGGCGAAGGAGGAGGAGGAGGAGGAGGAGGAGGAGGAGGAGGAGGAGGAAGAAGAGGAATCCCACACCACAGCCCGTCCAACATTTAAACATTGTGGATGACGATGATGATGATGTAGATCATGATCGTGATGCTGATGTTGGTGACAATGGCGATCCTGTTGATGGTGATACTGCTGGTGATGATGACGATGACGATGATGATGATGTTGCTGTCGATGATGATGAGTATGCTGATGATGCTATTGGTGATAATGATGATGGCGATGATGGAAATCATGGCGATGATGACGATGATGACGATAACGAGGTTGAAGGTGATAATGATGATGATGCTGATGATGATGGTGATGATGATGCTGGTAATGGTGATGGCTATGGCAATGATAAGGATACGGATAATGATAATGCTGGTGATGATGATGATAATGCTGGTGATGATGACGGTACTGATGAGGATGCTGTTGGCGTTGCTGCTGGTGATGCTGATGATGATGCTGATGATGATGATGATGATGATGATGATGATGCTAATGATGATGATGATGATGATGATGATGATGATGATGATGATGATGATGATGATGATGATGATGATGATGATGATGATGATGATGATGACGATGACGATGATGATGGTATGCTGATGAGGGGAGGGAGAGGAGGAGGCGGAGGAGGAGAAAGAATTCGCTGGCCCAACGGGACAGAGGCGTGCTAAGATCTCCGGTAACTGGTTCACAGTATTTCTAGTTCGCGCGCGCGGGGCGGCCCCTGGGGGTCCCCTGACGAAAAGTACCCCGGCAAGGTCCCGGGAGAAGCCCCCAGAGCGCTCCAGGAGAAGGGCGAAGAGAGAGTACCAAGAAGAGCCAAGAGCGCCCAAGAGGCCCCCAAGATGGTACACCAAGGGTCCGAGATGCCAGAAGATCGCTCCAAGACGCTCAAGATAGGCCCCAGACGCCCCACGAGGCTTTCAAGAGCACTCCCAAGAGGGCCCCCAGATGCACAAATCATTGTTTTTCCTAAGGTTTTGGGCAGATTTTGGCGTTTCCACCTTTTCGGCATCGCGACGCCCCAAGACGGCCCAAGAGGCCCCCAAGATCGCCCCAAGAGGGCCCAAGAGGGCCCCAAGACGGCCCAAGAGGTCCCCAAGACCCCGAAGAGGCCTCCAAGACGGCCAAGAGGGCCCCTAGAGAGCCCCAAGAGCGGCCCCAGAGGGGGAGCACGAAACAACATTTCGAGCCCTCCGTCCTGAGAGGCTCCCAGGAAGCCCCAAGTAAGAGGCCCCAAGAGGCCCTCAAGAGCCCTCAGGAGGCCCCCAACACGCCTCCAAGAGGCCCCCAAGAGGCTCTAAGAGGCCCCCAAGAGGCCTCTCGGAGGCCCTAAGGCCCCCAAGAGGCCCCCACGGGCCGACGGAATGAGCGAAGCGATTCAATAAGAAGAGGAGGAGGAAGATGAGGGGGACGAGGACGAGGACCAGGATGAGAAGGAGGAGGAGGAGGAGACTCGACTCCTCTCACTCACGAGACCTACGGCGCGTGCTGCAGCACCTCAGGGTTTGACGGATGAGTGTTTGCTAGAGACCTCTGCCAGCAAACCTCCAACAACGTGGCAGGGAGAGACATCAGAAGAGGAGGAAGAGCAGGAGTAGTAGGAAGAGGAAGCCAGATCATGATGGCGCAAGAGGGCGTCAAGCCGACCTGAGCGGGAAGGAATTTGACGAAGAGACAGGAGGAAAGGGAAGGAGGAGGAGGAAGAGGCCGAGGATGATAGAGGGAAGAGAAGAAGGAGAAGCAGGGGGACGGATAAGGGCCTCAGGATGGTCTGCAAACGACCCAAGATGGCCCCGGGATGGCCCCAAGACGGCCACATCTGCTCTTAGGACTGCCCAGGATGGCCTCAAAGCTGCGCTACGTAGACTGCAACTGCACAAGATGGCTCCAAGACGCCTCAAACTTGCCTCCAGACGGCTCGAGAGGTCCACAGTGCGGCCCGAAACGGCCCCAAGAGGTCCTCCGGGAGGCTCCAATAGTAAAATCTCTCATTGCTCGCAGGAGTTCGAAAGATTTTTGCGTTCTCGCCTTTTTTCAGATCTCCGAACATACATGACGGCCCAAGTGGCCTCCAAAGAGATGGCTCCAAGAGGCTCCCAAGAGGGAACCAATAACCAAGACGGGCAGAGAGCCCCAAGATGGCCCAAGAGGGCTAAATGATGGCCGCAAGGCGCCATCCAATGCAGCCAATGCCTCAAGAGGACCCCAAAATGGCCCAGAGAAGTCCCCATGACGGTCTCCGGATGCGCCAGGCGGGCCAAGAGTGCCCCAAGACGGCCCAAGAGGGCCCCGAGATGTCCACAAATGGCCCGCAAGACGCCCCCAGGCCCAAAAGGCACCCAAAAGGCCTCCAGGGTGGGCCTAGGAAGCCCCAAGAGAGCGCCAAGAGACCACCAAGAGGCCTCCGTCTCCTCCTCCTCCTCCTCCTCCTCCTCCTCCTCCTCCTCCTTCTGTGTTTATTCTTCCTGCCAACACACGCGCACCCACAGCGAACCAAGCAATCCGAACAGGCTGGCTGAAGAAGTGCCGACGGCACGAATCAACGGCGCGCGCTCACGGATGCCCGGAGCACTCCTGCCACCTCCCTCTTCCTGGGCACGCAGCTGCGCGCCACGTGTCCTCACGTCTGCCGCCGCCCGCTGCGGAGCGACGTCCTCGCCTGCGGCACCAGCTCCATCGGCTCGGCGCCCGTTAAAAGTGCCGGACAGCTCGAGCTTCGCACGGGCGAGTGTGGACGAGAGAAGGGCCGCCTCGGCTGCCAGGTTAGAATGGAGCACGCCCCAACGTGCCAGAGCCCCAACGTGCCAGCGTGTCCTCCTCCTCCTCCTCCTCCTCCTCCTCCTCCTCCTCCTCCTCCTCCCTGGGAAGACGAGCGCCGGAGGAGGGGCCAAAAAAGCGCGCGGGCCACGGTGGCAGTGGGAAGGTCAAGGGCGTTCGGACGGGGAGCGTCCTGCCCTCTCCCTCTTCCCCTCCCCCCTCCGGGCGGCCCCACGGGATGCCACAAAATGCCACGTTTGGGGGCCGACTTCCCGAAGGGGGGGCCCGCCGTGGCTCCCGCCTGTCTGCAGGGAATATGTACATATATAATTAATTGAATAAATAAGCATATATATATACATATATATATATATATATTATATATATATATATTATGACCGTCGCCGTACTAATCCAGGGGGCCCAAGAGGCTTGCAAGGTGCTTTTCGGAAGCAGTGTTGACCCCTCTTGGGGGCTGTTTTGGCGTCTCTTGAAATCTTTGTTGTGCCTCTTGGGGAGCTGGGGCCAATTGGGAACCTCTTCGGGGGTCCTTGGTGCCTCTCGGGGGCCGTTTTGGGGCCGGGCGCCTCCTGGGCCGTCGTGGGGGCCTCTTGGGCCGTCGTGTGTTGTCATCTTGAGTGCCTCTTGGGCCGTCTTGGGACGATCCGGGGGGCGTCTTGGGCCGTCTTGGAGCGTCGGGAGGGCGAGAAGTTGTTGATGCTGAAAATGTACGTGTTCGGAGGCGTGTTTGGCGATTGTGGCCTCTTGGGGCTCCCTTGGAAGGCATCTTGGGGTGTCTTGGGGAGAAAAGGAGGCCTCTGGGACTGCCTTGGGGCCATCGTGGGCGTGTTGTAGCCCTCTTGGCCAAGCATGGGGCTCTGGAAGCCATCAGGCTCCAGGCGCACTCGGGACCCAGCGGCCCCCAGCGGGCCGAAGGTCTAGCCGGATCAGCTTTCTCCATTGTCGTAGTACAGCTATCTCTTATATATATGTGTGTGAATATAAATATATATATATATATACATATATATGTCTGTCTGCCTGTCTGTCTGTCTGTCTGTCTGTCTGTCTGCCTGCCTGTCTGTCTGTCTGTCTGTCTGTCTGTCTGTCTGTCTGTCTGTATGTATGTATGTACGTATGTATGTACGGCGGGCCCCCAGCGTGTCAGCGAAGCTCGGATCAGTGATGGCCTTGGCCGCGTGGAGCAGCAAGAATGACCCGTGTTTGCGATTTCGAGCATGGAAGGAGCGGCAAGAGGGCCGCGCGCAGTCCTACTTGGCAGTCTTTACGGGAACGGCAACCCAGCGTGATGAGTTCCTGTTGGGTTCTCGCCTCCTCCTGCTCATCCTGCTCCTGCTCCTGCGCCTGCGCCTGCGCCTCCTCCTCCTCCTCCTCCTCCTCCTCCTCCTCCTCGTCATCATCATTCCACCCCCCCAGGCACCAGGCCCTCCAGCCGAGTCCGACCTCCCCCACCCCGTATCCAGCCTGAAGTAGACGAGTCCTGGGCCCTGGGGCTCTCCTCGAGAGCGCTTTCCTGACGGCCCTGGGCTGACCACCTACTAGACCACCCCAGCCCAACCCGAAGATCCGAATTTCGGGATGGGGGGGGGGGGTACGGGCTTCATATGTGCTTCTCAATGTTCCCCGACCCCCCCCCCAACTCGGAGTGGACGGCAAATCGGGGCCTTTGGGTTGGGTTGGGGTGGTTTGGTGGGTGGCGCATGGGCCCCGTGGGATGCCCCCACAGCCTGAAAGCCGAGGAAAACCTCGTGGGCCCGCGTCCCCTGAGCACGCCAGCCAGACGGCGAGCCCTGGGGGCCGTCGGAGCAGAGCGAGCCGAGACAGTGGCAGCTCAGAGTCGGGCCCCAGACCCCGCTCGGGGCCCCAACGCGCGAGCTTTCCGAGCTGAGCCCAGCCGTGGCGACGAGGAGGCGCCTGGAAGGCCGACTGCCGTTTGGGCCTCAGGTGGCCCCAAGAGGCCTCTGGAGCCGTGTGGGGGAGGAAGAGGTCGAGGAGGAGCAGAGGAAGTAAACAGAGCACGAAGAGGAGGAGGAGGAGGAGGAGGAGGAGGAGGAGGCGTCTCAGAGGTCTCTTGGGGCTCTGTCGGAGCCTCCTGGAGGCGTACGTTGAATCAACTCGCCCACCTCTGAGGTCTGCCGCGCCCTGCCGACTCCAGAGGACAGGGCAGGGAGGGATCCGCACTTCGTCATGGTGATCACGGTGTTCTGATGCGGCTCCTGCGGCTGACGTGAGCGCGCGGCGGGGAGCGGCAGGCGCTGGACACCGCGGGAGGGGAACGTGTGATGGGCCTCGCGGCACTGAGCCCGCTGAAGGCAAACATGAACTCACTGGAAGCACATTGTTTGGCCTTCTCAAACGCGTGCTTGCCTTAGATGAAAGAGGATGCCTTGCCTGGCGGCAGAAATGTTTGACTTCAGCGTGCAAAAAACGTTTGCCTTCAATAAGGCCCGCCTCGGGCCCCACATGGGCGTCTGACGGACGTTTCGCCGGAGCAGGGGGCCCGTCGCGAGAGTGGAGGTCGAGTGTTCTGTGGGGGCCGCAGAGCCAAAAAGAACGTGAACGACGAAAAGAAAGGGTCTCACGCGTGATGACATAGCGACCGTACGCGGTGGCTTACGCGGGCCGTAAAAAGCGGCACCGAGGGCGCTTACGCGCGACCTTGCGCGGGCATCTTACGCGTGAATGTCCACGCAGGCAAACCTATCATTTTCTGTATCGCGAACGAGGCGTCGGAGGCCTGGGTTTGCTTCATCTCCTGGTACTCCAGGGAGGGAGAGAAGCAGGAGGAGGAGGAGGAGGATCGGCGTAGACACAAGAGGCATTCAACGATGTTGCAATGAACCCTCCATCCAAGCTCCCTCGCCACACACCCCTACAGGATTTTCCATTGCGGGAGATGCGCCACTGAAAACCACCGTATGAGAATCCTAAAACATGCCAAAACTTAATTCCTGGGACTTCAACACCGCGAATCAACGCGAAACCGTGCCAGGACACCACTCCTGGGAATTCAACCCTACGATCCCTATAAACTGTTGCAAGCTTTTTGTTCGCGGCGCTGGTGCGAGAGCCACATTTTGAAAAGGAGCCATCCTTTGAACTGCTGCAAAATTGAAAAAAACGACAAGGCACGGCGCTACCGCGAGAGCCACATGTTGAAAACGACCTGTGCTCCATCCTCGACGCTGATGCGAACTTTCAAAAGGAATGTGCGCGGTGCTGAAGCGAGAGCCTCATTTTGAAAACCACATGTGTCAATCATTCGGTAAGTGTTGCAAGCTTTTCCGACAAATGCCCGCGGAGCTTAGCCGAGAGCCACACTCTGAAAGCGATCCCCCCTCCATCCTTGAAACTGTTGAAAGTATCAACCTTAGGAAGTCTAAGGCGAGACGCTCGGCCTGGCATACCGCCGCGTCTCGTGGTGCGACAGGGAGGAGTGATCTACAAAGACAAAGCATGGAAGAGGAGGAGGCAGGGTAGGTCGGCGAGATCGAGAGGGGGGAGTGTGGTCTACCTCATCCTCATCATTATTCCTGCCCTGCATCTTTACCCTCCTCGGCCTCGTCCTCCTCGTTCCTCATCGATGATCCACCTCCTCCAGCAACGCATAGAGACTCCGAAAGAAAGACCTCGGATACCTCAGAACTCCTGCGCGAACCTCAGAAGCAATGCAAAGACAATTGAACAAGAGACAGTATGACGAGGACGAGCAGCGGGAGCAGGAGGAAGCCGACGCGGGAGAAGAATGCAATCATGGAGGAGGATGAAGACGAGGAAGCGAAGACCGAGGGGAGGCCGAATAGGTTGGAGGAGTGCGAGGAGAAGGGCGGGGGGGAGGGGGGGGGCACTAAACACGTACAACGCACGTAGCTGGTTGCCCTGGCGCGTCCCGCCGTCAGAGGCCACCATGTGCCCAGGAAGGTCCCCAGCGGCGGGGCCGCAACCAGCTGCGCGCAGCAGAGTTCTAAATTATCCCCCTCCCCCTCGTTTCCCTCCCCCCAAACGTCCTCCCCGATCAAGGGCGGAAAAAAGGGAGGGGGGGGGAGCGAGGAGAATGATGAGGAGGAGGAGGGGAGGAGGAAGAGGAGGAGGAGAAGGGAGGATCAGGACGAGGAGGAGGAGGAGGAGGAGGAGGACGCAGAGGAGGTCGAGGCGGAGGCCGAGGAGGAAGGAAGAGGAGGAGGAGGGGGGGACGTCGAGGAGACCATGGATCCAGGAGGGTGCGGGGGCGTTGAGGAGAAGGAGGAGGAGGAGGAGGAGGAGGAGGAGGAGGAGAGAGGCTGAGGAAACCGAGGAGGAGGAGGAGGAAGATGAGGAGGAGGAGGAAGATCAGGAGGAGGGGCACGTCCCTTGACGTTTTCCCCCGGAATCCAGACCCTTCCCCCGGGGCGGGTTTTCAAACCCGAGACGTTGTTCGAGGGTCCCAGGGCCAGGCGAAGGCCCCCAACGTAGGACGAGAAGAATGTCATGGCAAGGTTGGCTCAACACACGTCCCAAGACTTCCGGAAGCTCTAGCGGCCCTCGTTTCTGCAGCCCGCGCAGATCACCAAACAAAATCTAGCAAATCCTCGACATCTGGGAAATCCGGGACTGTACGTATCACTGCGGTCGGGAACTTTTGGATAGCGTGTCGCCACGGCGGCATGCGATTGGATAGCTTGTCGCTCCGCTCCGCAAGGCGGGAGGCTAGGAAAGCTCGGGACTTTGACGCCTGGGGACAGCGACGTGGATAGCGTGTCGCGCCGAAGCGTGGAGCCGAGCGACGACGCGCCATCCAAAGTTCACGGCCGTGCTGCTCCGAATGAGGCCGGAAACTGCGAGCGCGTCCGCCTCGGTTCCTTCCATGCGTCGGAGGCCTCTGGTCGAGTAGGCCGAGGAGGGCGGGCGACGCCCCCGCCCCTGGCGCGGCATGGGCTCTCCTTGTAGAGCATCGAGTGCTCCCCGAAGCTCTCGCCGGCCTTGAACTTCGCCACCTGCGGGCCAACGGCCGGCGGCGGTCCAGATCCACGCTCCCTCCTCGGCTGCCTCCTCCTTCTCCTGCTCCTCCTCCTGCTCTTCTCCTCCTTCACCTCGGCCTCACGCTCCTCCTCCTCCGCCTGATGACCTCCACCTCCTCCTCGACCTCCTCGACCTCTTCACCACCTCGTCCTCCTCCTACCCGTCCTCGTCGGCATTACCATCCCCCGACGTCCAGGCGCTCTGACAAAAGAAATGACGTTTGGGTAGTATCGGGGATCGCCCGATCTGACCTCCTCCTCCTCCTCCTCCTCCTCCTCCTCCTCCTCCTCCTCCTCCTCCTCCTCCTCCCCCTTCTGTCCCCTTCTCCGCCACCTCTTCCTCCTAAACCCTACTCCGTCGCAATTATCATTTCCTCTGCCTCCTCCCGCCCTCCGAAAGAGAGGTACCAGGCGGGGGATGGGGATTGCAGGGGGAGGGAGGATGAGTGCGTGCGGCAGGGGGGGGGCGTGGAGCAGGGCGTGGAGGAGGGCGAGGGGAGATCGAGGAGGGGACGTTGGGTCTCCGAGTGGGCAGCCTAGCGACGGGCCCCTTCGTCGGGTTTCCCTGCCGAGGAGTGTCTCGACAGATTGCAAGTCGGTACGAGTCAAACTTTGAGCGGCATATCTGATAGCGAAACGGTCTGGGCCTTGCTCTCTTGAGGGGGCTACCGGTACATCTGCAAGAGCATCGCATCGGCTTTGACCGCTCCTAGACTTTGGGAATCGGAGCACGGAGGGGGGCCTAGACGAATGGTTGAATGAAGATCTCCAGGCCGCAGCAGGTTGCCCAGCATCGGGAGATGCGCACAAGACTCGTCATCCCCACGTATTTTCGCCTATCGCCCCCGCCCCCCCCCTCCCCTCCCTTCGCATATCTCTCCCTCCCCTCACCCGCATCTCCCTCCCCTCCCTCCCCATCTCCTCCCCCCCACCCTCCACATCTCCCTGCCCCCGTCCTCCTCCCCTCCCTCCGCATCTCCTTCCTCCGTCCCCCCCCCTCCCCCACTTCCCTTTTCTGCGAGGCGGGGACGCATGCACGCATGCAAGGCCCTGGAAGTCGAAGCCTCCTGGGACCCCAGGAAGACGGTGGACATGTGGATACTATGCTTGGGCCCCTCCAAGGATCGGCTTCCCAAGCGGTGTATGTGAAAAGGGCGCACGCTAACATGGATTAGGGATCCGTGGATCTGGCGCATGGACGCCAGGTTCATGCATCGGGGCGAAGCATGGCGCCAGTGCCGCCTGAATTGGCTACGGACCGCACCGATGTCGTATGAGAACGGGCGTCCGTCGCGAATCCACGCGCCATGATTCATGTATGCGTTTCCTCAGGATTCGACGAATAAGGGCCAGTAGCCAATGAAATCGGAGGCACCACCACCCCTGTAAGCAATTTTGACCTCATTTCGGAAAGCATGTTTCGATTCGCACCCTCGCGTGGAGCACGCCGCGCAGACCGCTCATTCACTCCTGGCTGCGAACGCGCGTGAAGCATTCGATTATCTCCGCGCCGCTCGCTCACCGATTACGTCTTTCCCCCCTCCTCGGTTGAGCTCACTGCCAGTGTGGCCGTGCGGCGACGAGGTCCCTGGGTCCCACGACGGCGTCTAGCTGAAGTCTGACTCTTCGACCGAAAAACGACTATTACGTTGAAGATAAAGAGAAAGAGAAAGAGAGAGAGAGAGAGAGACATGTATGTACATACATAAGTATAAATGTGTAACAGCCCAAGCGGCTTGCTGCATAACAACGAGTACACCCTTCAACGCGAGCATGTACTAAATATTCTGTTCGGGAAAGGGACTATTCAAGACACATACATCAGTGCATGGAACATTCGTTCAGTCTCCGGGAGAAACCCACGTCGGCCCTGCGCCGCGTGGCCCTGGAATAACAATTCGAGCAGCGGCGGCCACTATACCCGACGCCCCAACTTGGTCGAACTTCCCCCTCCCCTTCCTCCTATTCGTCCTCCTTTTTGTCCTCCTCCTCCTCTTCTTCCTCGTCGTCGTCCGCCTCCTCATCCACACCTTCCTCCTCCTTCTCCTCCTCCTGTTTCTCGTCCACCTCCTCCTCCTCCTCCTCCGCCTCCTCCTCCTCCTCCGCCTCCTCCCCCTCCTCCGCCTCCGCCTCCGCCTCCTCCTCCTCCGCCTCCTCCTCTTCCTCCTCCTGCTCCTCTCCTCCTCCTGCTCCGACTTCATTTCTTCTCATTTCTCAGCCTTCCCTTTGCCTTATGAATATATCCTCCTCCTCCTCCTCGTCCTCCACCTCTTCACCTCTTCCTCCTCCTCCTCCGCCTCGAACTCCTCCTCCTCCTCCTCCTTCTCCTCCTCCTCCTCCTCCTCCTCCTTCTCCTCGTCCTCCTCCTCTTCACATCTTCCGCACCTCCTCCTCCTCCTCCTCCTCCTCCTCCTCCTCCTCCTTCTGCTCCTCCTCCTCCACCTCCTCCTACTCTCCTCCTCCTGTTCCACCTCCTCCTCGTCTTCCGCCTCCTCCTTTCCTTGTCCTGATGATTGAACCCTATCTGTCACACCACCGGACATGTGTATAAGCCGGGCCGGGCGTTTCGCCAAAGACTTCCTCGCCAATGTTTACACAGAACACTGACATTGGAGGCAATGCCAAACATGGAGACTGGGTGGATTTCAAAATGTGGTTGTCGCCTTAGCGCCGCGCACACTCGTCTTAAAAACTTGCAACAATTTCGAAGATGAAGCCCGGGTAATTTTTCAAATGTGGCTCTCGCCTGAGCGCTGCGCACATTCGTCTGAACAACTTGCAACCGGTTCAAGGATGGAGCCCGGGTGGTTTTCGCAATGTGGTTCCAGCCTGAGCGCCGCGCGCACTCGTCTTAAACACTTGAGGCGTCTTTCAAACATGGAAGCGGGGTCGCTTTCAAAGTACGGCTCTCGCCATAATGCCGCGCGCACCCACACGACCCAGCCCCCACCGTCCTACGCAACAAAAGCAGGTCCGCAGACATCCATACGACCCACCCACCCCACCATCCGATACAAAAACAATATGGTCTGGCGCGCACCCATCCGACCCAGCCCTTACCGTTCGTTCTACGTAACAGAGATAGGGCCCACATCGACCCGACCCGACTATCCCGTGCAAGAAGTGCTATTCGTGTACATCCATACGACCCAACCTTTCATCCTCCTATGTGGAATGCATTTCGGCGCACGTGCGTCCGACCCAAGCTTCACCATATTACGAAACAGATGCAATTCGGCACGCGTCCGTCCATCCCGACCATTTCCACCGTCATTAATGATAAAACAGATCCGGCTCGCATCTGCTGAGCTCCAACATCGGCCCACCCCTTGGCCTCCGACGAGCACCCTGGGCCAACAAACAACAAAAACAAAACAATCCGCCGGTATCCGGTACATAATAAACCGATGCGTTTCCGGCACCCCTCGCCGACTCCGAGTTTTGACTCAAGCACTACCCAGCCTGCCCCAAGCGCTCCCAGACACTACAATCCCTTCCCAAGCGCGCCCAGCCCCGCCGTCGCCACTGGCAGTAACAGCAGACACATCCTCATCTTCATCGTCCTCGTCGCCGCAGGCGGCCTCAAGGAGCAGCCCCTTACGCAGCCAAAGAAGAGATAACGTGCGGGCCGTTTCCATAAAGGAACTCCCGCCCTGGCGCCCCGAATACTCGGCTTCCCAATTGTCCTCAGGTACGCGAGTGGATGGCGAGTCCTTTCCAAGACGGCGGGGACATTGGACCAGGAACCCTTCGATAAGGAATCCAGGATCTGGAAGCGAGTGGAACTCCAATCGTGGATCGGCCATGGATATCGCCGCCGCCCTCATCAGATAATCAATCCTCCAGGCTCTGCAGCCTCCTGAGCACGTTCCTGAACCAACACCACCACCGTATTTGGGTCTGCCCTTAGCCTCTCGCACATTCAAATACAAAGTCCACCATCTACACTCGCGTGACCCTTTCTGGGCCTGTACGACCTGTCGTTCCGTATTGTGCAACAACTAGCACATATAGAAACCGGCTCGTGTGCGACTTCTGCGGAGCGTACGTCCACGACTTTGACATTCTGCAACGCTTAGGCAGATGGAGGGCATGCTCTTCTCAAAATGAGATTATCCCTGGGCCTCCATGACGGGCTCTCGCGTGGGACTTCCACGGAGCATATGTCCACGATTTTGATATTCTGCAACGCTTAGTGCTGCTCCAAGTGGGGCTATCCTCGGCGTGCTCCAAGTGGGGGGAGGATCCTTTACAACAAGCGCCCCCGTCTGACTGGCGGACCGATTGGCTGCTCGTCATTCAAGAGGGGGCGCCCGCAGTGGAAAGGAAGACTTGTATGGATTCATGCCGAGGGGACATGGGATCAGGAGAGTGGATTGCAGCATCGGTTGATGCATTCCACGAGCCTTTCCTGGAGCGCGTTCTGACCAGAACCTCCAGGCGAATCCTGCGGCAGCGACGAAGGCCTTCCAGGAGGCCCAGAAAGGCGAACACGAGACAAGGATAGCGGTATCCGTACATTTTGCACCTCTGTGCTCCTCCCTCCCGCTCCCTTTCCGCAAGTCCCCCCCCCACCACCGCGCAGCAGAAACACGCGAGGGGGCCTCCTCATCCTTGTTATCAGCATCATCCTCATCGTCGTCAACATCATCGCCATCACAACCATTCACATCACCGTTTCGCGCCACCTCTCACGCGTTTCGTGGCCAGCCCCCGTGGCAGGGTCCGCATGGTCACTCGAGTCCTTCCCCTCACACGCTTCGTGGCCCCTCAAGGAGCTCCACCAAAGGCCCGAGTGGCAGGGTCCGCCTGGTTACCTGGGTCCATTCTGGCACGCCCCTCACACAGTTCGTAGCCCCATACGGAGCTCCGCCGAAGGCCTCTGTGGCAGGGTTCGCATGGCTACTCGGGTCCATTCTCGTGCACAAGCCCTCACGCGTTTCGAGGCCCCATAGGGAGCTTCACCGAAGACCCCAGTGGCAGGGTCCGCATGGTCACTCAGGTCCATTCTGGTACGCCCCTCACACGTTTCGTAGCCCCATGGAGAGCTCCGCCGAAGGCCTCAGTGACAGGGTCCGCATGGCTACTCGGGCACATTCTCCTGCACACCCCTCATACGTTTCGAGGCCCCATAGGGAGCGTCACCCGAGGCCCCATTGGCAAAATTCGCATGGTTACTTCACGTAGCAAGGAGCTAAGAGTCGCGAAAAGCTTAGAGGAGTTCCTCCGCGCTGCGGAGCCTGAGCCGGCCAGGGAATCGTGAGCTCGCGGCGCAGTCGAGCCGCCCCCTGCCTGGACCCCCGCGCGCTGCGCTTGAGCTATGCATCGCTCCTGCAAAATATCCCTCATCGTGCTTCCTCTGTCCCCGCCCTCGCGCTCCGTGCCGCATACATCATCACCTTCCCTTGTGTGATTTGAGTCGCGTGAGTGTACCGAGCCTGGTCCAAGGAGTCCAACATTCTCTTGCAAATGTTTCAAGGCTGCTGCGAACCCCCCCAACAAATTCTTGTGCATCAAGCGGTCCTGTTGATCTTTTCCACACGTGTAGAATGGGTTTGGTTCTTCGCCTACGTAATGTTCATTGCGGGAACTGCCCCATTGGAAGACAACCAATCGACAATCTTCAATCGTGCCAGAACACCATCCAGGAATTTCAAAACCACGAATCAACGTGACTGTTGCGCCTATCTGTCCGAAAATCGTGCACCCACCCTGGGACTTCAACACCGCGAATCAACGGACTGTTGCGTTCTGACAACCCTAAACCGTGCCAGAGCACAGATCCTGGCACTGCAGCCAGACGATTCCTTAAAAACTTCTGCGGACATGTAACACGAGGGTGCAGTTTGAAAAAGAGCCGCCCTCCATCCTGATAACTGTTGCACACTTTTGAAAGCCACATTTTGAAAGCCACCCGCCATCCATCCTTGAAGCTGCTCCCAACTTGTAAAACGCATGCGCGCGGCGTTAATGCGAGAGACACATTCTTAAAAGGACCGCCCTCCATCCTTGCAGGAGGGGGAGGACGAGGAGGAATAGGTGGGAGGGAAGGGGGGAGGTGGGAGGAGGAGGAAGAGGAGGAGGGGGAGGAGGGGGATAATTATGGAGGGAGAGAGGATGAAGGGGACGGGGGAGGAGGAAGGGGGAGGAGGAGGCTGAGGTCGGAGGAGGGGGAGGCGCTGGACCCGGGCGGGGGCGCGGAGGACGGGCGCGAGTGGCGGCCCCCCCGCGCGCGGCGCCCCTGGCGGGCGCCGCCTGCTTGCCGCCCTCGTGCTTGCCCAAAGTCGTGACGGTCCCGCCGCTGAACGCCTTTGCGGGGATGGGAAAAGAAAGAGAGACAGAGATTTTATACATATGCATATCTATATATATATATATATATATACACATGCACACACCCACATCCAACTGTGTTAGCCACGGTGACCCCGAACATTTGTAATCGTGCAACCTAGATAGTGCAATCAATGTGCTGCAATCTAGGTGGTTCCACCCATGTGGTGCAATTCATGTGCTGCGTGCTGCACAGCAGCGCGAAGCAACGCCAAGCAACGCAAAGCGATGCAAAGCAATCTAAAACCATGCGAAACCATGAAAAGCAACACACACAGCAGCGCCAAACCGTGCCACGCGATGCAGACCAACGCGACGCAGAGCGGTGCAAACACCTCGGCGACGGGCGGCGACGAGCTGGCCAGCAGTGACGGGCGGCGACGTGCGGCCGCGAGCCGGCCGGACCGACACCGGAGCCCAACTACGGCGGCGACGGACGGCGGCGACGAGCGGCCACGAGCCAGCCGGACAGACACCATGGCTCAGCAGCCTTAGGGGCGAAGCAAGAGGCCACCGGTGCAAGCACATGTTGGGCAACAGCACAACGAAAGAGAGCAGGAGGTAGAGACACGGTGAGGGCAGTGGCTCTGGAACTCTGAGATAAGACATCCGAGGTAAGCCAGTGGAGCACCAATTGGGGCTTGGCCATGACTATGATAAGGACCCGCCCCAGGGTCTTAAGCTTCCTGGGCGCATCCTCAACGAACGCCCCCATGGTTGAGAAACAGGAGAAGAATACAGAGAGAGAGAGAGGGAGAACAACAAAAAACAAACAACGAAATTGAGAGAGAGAGAGAGAACAAAAAAAAAAAACTGAGCTAGGTGGTCATACGATATCTTTCCTCCTCCAAAACCCCTTTCCCCTTGGAGGAAGGGTGACCTGCCCCCCACCCTGCCCCGAGATACCTCCCGGGCCCCCAAGAGCCCCCAAAGAGGGCGCCAAGAGCCCCATGACCTCACAAAAGAGCCTCAAAAGGACCCCATAACCCTCGAAAACAGCCACAAGAGGACCCCAAGAAGACCGCGGGAAAACCCCAAAAAGACCCTACGAGGGCTTCAAGAGTCTTCGTTTCCCTCCTACTCCGTGTCGTTGTCCTCTTCCTCATCGCCGTCCCTTTCCTCGTCGTCGCCGTACTCGTTCTCCTTCTCGTCCTCCTCCTCCTCCTCCTTTTCCTCCTCCTCCTCGTCCTCATCCTCCTCCGTCTTCTCGTTACGGTCCTCGTCCTGGATCCGATCAGGCTGATCCATGAAATAGTTCAACTGCATGCTTCTACGGTGTCCTGGTCAATGCAACTCGCATGGACAACGGTTCTGGCGGGGCTGGTGCGGATACGCGAGTCGTCAATCGTAGATGAACAGACATACCAGAAACATCGCGCACGCTTCACGCGCGCTCAAGTTCTGCATGCCATGGGGCCGCGCGTATAGCGCGCCATAGGGGCCGTGTCTGGATGATCGGGCCCCTGGCTTGGAAGCTCACGGGCTGGCGTCTGAAGTCGCACTGCGGCTTGGTATTCGAAGCAACCCTGGGTCACTGTTGGGCAATATTGGGGATCTCCTGGGGCTCCGAGTCCGAGGCCACGTTAGAACAACACTGTGTCACCATAGTGGACTTCCAGAGAAGACAAATACATTCGGATCTCTTCGATGTTTTACTCATTCGGCGCTCTGGGAAGCCTTGTATGGCCACTCAACGGCCTCTGGGGGCCCTCTTGGGCCCCTGTGTGGCGCTGGGAACTTTCTGGGGAAGCCCGAGAGCCTCTTGGAACCGTCTCGGGGCCTTCTCGGGCCGTCTTGGGCGACTTCGGAAGCCACCGTCGCCTCACGTGGAGCTCTCGCGAAGCAGTCCTGGGCCGTCTTGGGGCAACACATAGACTTTCTTGCAGACCTTTTCTAGAGCAATCTTGGAACTACGCTTCGTCAGACAGATACGGTAAATCATACTATATACTAAGAGTCTGTTAGGTTCTTGTTTGATTCGGTTCATCGGACGTCCTCAGCGGCACTCTGGCGGCCCCTTTGGCGCTGGGATTCTTTGTAGCGGCGGGTCCTCATTGAACATTCTGGCGGCCTCTTGGGGCCATCCTGGGGCCCCTTTGCAACGCCGGGAACCTCCCGACGCACCCCAGGGTCCTCTTGGAACCGTCACGGAGCCAGCCCTCTCGGAACTCCTGCTGAACTCTGGGAGCTTTCCGGGGGAAGCCGGGGCGGGGCTCCAGAGAGGTTCTGGGAAGGGAACGTGCTCTCAGGGGGACCACGAATGCCCCTGGCGGGCTGCGGCCCCAGGCATTCCGGGCTAGGTTTTTGCCAAATTGCCTATATACATACAATTCAAACGGGAGGCAAACATAGAGAGGGATAGAGAGAGAGAGAGAGACAACAAACATTTAGAAACGGGAAGACAGAGACAACGAGAGTGAGAGAGAGAGAAAGAGATAACTATCCAAACAACATAGCGACAGAAGGGGAACGAGAGAGAATCACAGAGAGATAACCATACATTGATAGAGAGAGAGAGACGGAGAAAGAGAGACAGAGAGAGAGAGAGACACATAGGGAGAGAGAGAGAGAGACACACACACAGCAACAAAACAACAGAGGGAGAGAGAGAGAGAGGTGCCCAAGGTGCCTGCATGAATCCACATGCAGACGGACCTCGCAACATGAAAGGCGGCACAGACCCGCCCCAGGCGTTACATCTGCGCCGCCAATGCGAAGTGCCTCGGGATGCCACCCCGAGACGCGGCCACCAGCACCACCCCCACTTGGCCGCCGGCTTCGAGCAGCGGAGACCCCGCCGCCCAAGGACTTAAGTTCCCGCGCCGCCCACGTCGGGGGACCCCTACGAGTAACCCCGTCAGGCCTCTCAGTGGTGGTACGGCGGGCCCGCACCTACTGTGGCTGGCCAACCACAGGGCAAGAGTCTCTCCCACAGCCCCGTCAAACTGTGGTGACGATCGGGCTGCCAACCCTCCTGTTTTCCTGGGGCGCCACGAAGGCACCCAGCGGCACAGGTGCCGCGATGGAGAGATGAACTTGGATACGTGCATGTACGTATACCTTGAGAAATGGACCGACCGCTGCTAGACATGAAACGTGCGTACGTACATATAGATGTACTAGAACCACGCGCGCTTCGCGCGCGCCGAGGTTCTACTCAACTTCGAAATCCCCATCAACATCCTCATCACTCTGATCCTCCTCCACTCCCATGGCATGCACGCAATCCCCGAGGCCACGAACGCGGGAATGGGCTCGTCGGCGTCGACGGCGCCGTCGGCGTCGGCGTCGTCGTCGGCGTCGTGATTGCGGTCGCGGGAGAAGGAGGGGGGGAGAGAAGGAGAAGGGGAAGGATATAGGGACAAAAAGGAGGCAGGAGGGGCAAAAAGGGAGGAAACGGGAAGCGGAGCGAGGGATGGATCAGCGGACTGGTAGGGCCTCCATTTGGATATATTTTCTCCGCCTCCTCATGCATTGTTCCTCCTCCTCCTCCTCCTCCTCCTCCTCGTTATTATCATCTTCGTCCTATGCCTCCGCACCCGCCCCCCTCCCATCCTCGTCGTCGTCGTCCTCATCCTTCGAATGGCGGCGGCAAGCATGTTGCCGGAAGGCTCTGCGGGAGCACGGCGTTATGGGCCGTGTTGGGGCCCTCTTGGAAGCCTCTTAGCCCGTTTCTGAATGACCTGGGAGGGCGGGAAGGATGGCGGAAGCATCGGCTGAGCAGGGGCTGCGCATGTATTGTTCTTGTTGGTCGTCTTATCTTGTCCGTCCTCCTCCTCCTCCTCCTCCTCCTCCTCCTCCTCCTCCTCCTCGTTTTCATCACCCCCATTCTCAACACCGTCGGCGCGACACGCTTGGCAAACGTGTCTGACGGTAAGCTCCATCGAACATCGCGATGCCAGCAGTATTTCAACAACTGGCTGCTTGGAAAGAATAACTCCCGCCTGCGCAAACTTGCGAGCTGGTTCCCTTGATATCATCCGTGAACCTAGACAATGTGGCCGAACTATCGATCCACATCCAAATCGACCCAATGACGGCACCTATGCGCGAAAAGAGGGGACAGCCATACCACGAGTGGTGCGAATTAACGTGAGTATGCTTGATGCCGTTGCTCATTATCGTGGCCCTCAATGATGGCGCACGTAACTATCAGTCATACGGACCGAGGGCGCTGCGGGCTGCGGAGTCAAAAGTGGGGGGCATGAACGAGATGTCGCGCACGAAATCAAATCTGATCTGCCTTGCGCAAGCCGTAGGCAGTCAGAACCAGCTCACCGGGAGACAGGCAGGTTGTAGCCAGGCTTCCTGCTCCTGGGTGCTACAGAGAACCTCATGACGCTGTGGGGTCCTGCTCTCAGATGGTCCCAAAGACCGAGATGCGCCTCCAAGAAGGCACAACATTCCACAACGTAACTTCAGCTGGCTTCGAGAAGCTCCCAGGGAGCCCGAAGAAGGCTCGAGGTCGCAATGGAGCCTTCCAAAAACAACCCAAGAAACTAACAGCACAGAAACTGGCGTTGCTCAATCCGCAACCGTGCCCCCTTGGCACGTTGGGGCGTACTAGAATGTCAAGTGCTGCCTGGCAGCGCCCTGTGATTTTCGAAGGTGCCCCCACCCCCTCTCGTAGCATCGAGTCGTGCGCATCGCCCTCCTCTTCCCGAGGCTCCCTGGGCTGTCTCGCTCCTCCCCGGCGCTCTTCAAGGCGTCCCAGAGGGCCAAGACGGCTTCAGAAGGCCCCCCAAGAGGGCCCCAACAGGGCCCCAAGACGGGCTCCAAGACAGCCTGAGAGGCGCCCCAGAAGGCCCCAAGAAGGCCGCGAGAAAGAGGCCCCCCAAGAGGGCCCCGAGAGGCCAAAACCATTGATGTTCGGGCCCTCGCCCTTTCGAGCTTCCGACGTCCCAAAACGGCTCCAGAGGCCCATAAGAGAGCTCCAAGACGGCCTCGGAGGGCTCCGAGACGGCAAGGGCCCCAAGATGGCACCAAGAAGGGCCCAAGAGTGGGAACACGAACCAGGAACTCGAGCCTTCTACCGCAGGCCCCATAGCCCTCTCCAGCACCTGCCGCCCAGAATGCTGCGCTGGCACGGTGCCGGAATCTCCTGAGGCAGCCGGAGCATGCTTGGCCTTCCCGCCTCTGCGGCTTCCAATGGGCTTTCGAGGCGTCCCGGCCCCTCCGAGATGACTCAAGCGGGCCCTAAGACCTGAGAGGGACCACAATGGCCACAGCACGGCCCGAAGGCTCCCAAGCACCCAAGACAGCCTCGTACCAAGTAATGACGCCCCCTTTTCGGGCCGATGGCATCCAGCATACCCCCAAGACGACCCTGGACCCCCAAAGGACCCTCGAGACCGTCTCACACAGACTTCCGAGGGGCTCTGAAGAGCAAGCCCCAAGTTGGCTCAAAGATGTCTCCAAGAGGCTCGCACGGGACACCGCACTGGCCAGGTCGCTCCCCAAACAGCGTGCCCGTGAAGGCCCAGCGAACTTCTCCTGAGGCGTGCGAGCACATCCGGATCGGACGTCGGTGGCCCCTGGCCCGTGGGGTCTCCCGCTCGGTCTGCCGTCTGCTCTCCCACTCCCCCCCCCTGTATGATCTTACGTACAGTCGGGGCGTTGACCTAAGGAACCCTAAATCAGGAACGAGGCCCCTTTTTCCCGTAAGTTCAACCTCGATTTCCCATGAGAAACCTCAGGAAAACCCGAGGCAAACTATGAAACAATCAAGGAACACCGAGCCCCTCCCCAACGAAAAGGGCTCCTTCTTCAGCGCCCCGACTGTATAGTCTCCCATAGTCTCCCCGTATGCTCTCTCGCATGCTCTCCCCTCTGGGCAGCACTACTGTAGACCTCCTGTGTTTCCGACTGCCCACGTGGCTGCTCGGGATCTTTCGTCACCGGGGTGCAATCTGTTCCACCAATGCTCCCTCACGAACGTTCCCGCAACAATCCGCCCTGGAATCACGTGTGGATGAGCTGGCCTGGTCAGTCGAAGCGGATGAACTCTGTCTTGTCTCTCCCAGGCCGGCATTGGAGGCTTCTCAAATAGGGTCGTCGGAGGATCGCACCGCCTCGCCGATGCATCGTGTCGGCGACGTCGACGATGCATCGGCGACGTCGGCGTGGAGAAAGTCGGACCTCACCCGCATCGCCGATGCATCGTCGATGCGACGCGACCCTCCGACACCACTAGGACTCCATTTGGGCGGCCTTGAGTAATTGGGGGTCAGAAAATTCACTGCGCGGTCCGTTACCGGGTGGTTTGGGGGCACTGGAGGCTCCAGTCGCCAGATAACTACATCCTCGGAGAACGACCCGAGTCCCAGATCCGCGCGGTCACCCCGAATCCCAAGTGACTCACCACACACTGTGGTCACCGCACCGTTTGAGAGCCCCCGAAGAATGTCTCCCCTAGGCCGGAGTACACCCAAGAGCTACACCAGGACCTCGCCCAGCCACCGCTCCCGCCTCGGCTTTGTGCGTTTGTTCATCGACCAACGTTGGCTATCTGCTGACAACTCTCTGTTGCTAGATTTCCAGTGATGAGCCACCTCTGCATCGCAGCGGGGGGTGGGCAGAGGAAGGGCATGCCACTCCTTGACAAAAACAGTGCCCCGATTTGTACCCGCCGCGATCGCCACCGCGACCTCTAAACCCGACCCGGAGGTTCCGTTCGGGGGTCGGGCATCACGCAACGATGCCACCTTCCGAGCCGCGCCCGGTCCACGGCGAACCGCCTCCGAGGGCACGGAGGCGACACGCAGGGACCACCCGCCGGGCGGTCCCTGCGTGTTCTGCGGGCAAGTTCTGGAAGACCTGGAAGTTCTGCAAGTTCGGCGGTCCCTTCCAGAACTTGCCCGGCGGGCAACTTCTGGAAGAGTACGGCCGCCGTGCTACCGGAAGAAACGCTGAACTGCGGTTAGAAATTCCTGCCTCAGCGTGTCGCCGCGGCGGCCCCGGCGACACGCTGCACGCTGCACCATGTAAGCGGAGAGCGTGGCGCTCCGCCGCGAGGAACGGGAAGGCGGGAAAAACTCAGGACGTTGACGCCTACTGGGAAATGGACATTAGCGTGGTGGGCCAGAACCTGTGGAGCTACCCGCGATCCAAGAGTTCCCGACCGTAGGAACGAAGGGGCTTTTCTGACCACGGCGAGCCTCCCTCGGCCACGAACAGGTTCCTAGGCAAGGTCTGAAGAGCGGCCCGAAAACCATGACCATCTCCTGAGCCAAACCTTCTCTCGGCGTCTTGACCGTAGTCGGGGCGACGTGAACGCCTCTACGAAGCTCCCCGCAGGGTGCAGCTGAGGAATCGCCGGACGGGGCCAAGCTCCACCCAAACACTCCCGATGGTACCTGGACGCGCTCGAAAATGAAAATATTCAGGTGTGAAGGGCACGCACACGCCCGAGTCGCCTGGAGCTCCCCAGACTTCACGAAGTGAATGGCGGAGCTGGTCTGGCGTGGTTGCCGGGCGAGGCCCGCAGTGAGGGGCAAGCGACGCACGCGGACTGCAAAGAAAGGGCGAGGAGACATAGAGGACGGGACGTGCAGGGGCGGGCGGTGGAGGAATAGAAAGCCTGCATGGTAACGCGTGGAGGACAATGCCGGGCATACGGGATGGAAGGAGGCAGCAGATAGAACAACTGAGCGTGAGGCTGACAAGAGAGCTCCCCATGTGTGTGCTCTACCGGCGCAAGCAATTTGCCACATATTCCGAACCACAGAAGCACCTTTCAGGATATGCCCCCTCACCATCCTCCTGCTCCTCCTCCTCCTCCTCCTCCTCCTCCTCCTCCTCCTCCTCCTCCTCCTCCTCCTCCTCCTCCTCCTCCCCCTCCCTCCCTCCTCCCTCCCTCCTCCCTCCCTCCCTCCCTCCCTCCCTCCCTCCTTCCTCCTCCTCCCCCTTCCCCTCCTCCTCCCTCTTCCACTCCTCCCCCCACTCCTCCTTCCTCCTCCACAAACCCCTCCCTCAGCAACGACTCTTGCTCTCAAGGGTCAAAGGAGCTGGCCCACGTGAGCCTCCGGCGTCGGCGCGCGCCCGCAACAGGCGCTCGGGCGCGCGGCAGACACAGACTTCCGATGTCTTGAGTTTCTCACTGCGGGGTCCCTGGGAGGTCTGAACCTTCTCCTCACACCCTGAGCCGTTTTCTGACAGTCCTGGGGCACGGCGAGGGCCCCCCTGAGGCCAGCAACAGCGAAAAGCCTCCACATCGAGTCTCTCGAGACGATGGAGATCTGGGGAGGGAGGCCAAGACAGGCAGCCGCGCCACAACGCTGGCAACAGGGCTCCTCAGCGCAGAGCCCCAGCACGGCCGCCGCCGCCAGGTGGCTTCGCATGCGAAGACGCCCGCGTCCCCGTGGCCGATGGGGGTGCCTTCTGCAGGGCGCCATGAGCGCTCAAGGCTGGGGGCAAAGTGCTCCTGACGGACCTCGATCACCCGGATGATTACCCTGGCGAGCGGGCGAGTCGCGGGGCGCGTCGCGGGGCGCGTCGCGGGGCGTGTCGCGGGGCGCGTCGCGGGGCGCGTCGCGGGGCGCGTCGGCGCCTGGGGCCGCAGCCACCGCACGCCGCGCTGCCCCGGCGCCGCGCGGCGGGTCGCGATCGGCCGGCTGCCGAGACAGCGCGTGGGGCCGCGCAAAGGGCGCACGGGGCTCGGAGCGGCCGTGCGCCGAGGCCCCGGGCCGTGTGCCGAGGCAGCCGGCGGACAGCCGGAGGGGCTCGTGCAGGGCTCCAAGGGATCGGTTCCTCCTCCTCCTCCTCCTCCTCCTCCTCCTCCTCCTCCTCCTCCTCCTCCCTCCTCGTTCTCCTCCTCCTCCTCCTCCTCCTCCTCCTCCTCCTCCTCCTCCTCCTCCTCCTCCTCCTCCTCCTCCTCCCCCTCCTCCGCGAACTTCAGGGAGCAGGCTCTGGGAGGTCATCGCTGCAGGCCTCCCGGATACCGACGCACCGGCAAGCATCGACGAGGGGAAAGTCGGACCCCACATCGAGCCGCATCGGCGATGCGGCGCGATCCTCTGGCACCATCTGCTCTTGGAGGTTTGGAAGTGGGCCCAACACCAGCACAGGGGGTCGCTTGCCTCCACCAGGGAAATTGGATCCTGGATGTTGATGTCAGTGGAAGCTTTTCGGCCACCCAAAAGCCTGAATATGACCACCATCACCGAGATCGGGATCCTCTTCGCTCGGAGGAGGCACACCGCCGATATCGGTGTTGATGCCAACAGCGAGGACTTCGATCGTCAGCAAGATGCAGCACGCGACCACAGCTGCACTTTCCTCTCGGGCTCCCGACGCACGGCCAGCCCCCCCGGGGAAGCTCGGGAGAGCACGGCTGGTCGTTACATTTCCGGCCTGGCTCGCACCACAGTCGATCGGGCAATGAGCGGGACGAGAAGACGGGCGAGGGAGAGACGGAAGCGGAGAGGGACCAGGAGGAGGAGGAGGAGGAGGAGGAGGAGGGATCAGGAGCGGTGAGAGGGAGGAGGACCAAGAGGAGGAGAATGACAAGGAGCAACAAGAGGACCCCATCTTGGAGGCCCAGCTCCGCGCCGGACGCTCGCGATCGGCCGGCTGCCGAGATAGCTACAGCGTGAGCGTGATTCCTGAGTGTCGAGGGCGCGGCGTCTGAGTTAATTGCCCAGTCCCTCGCGAGAGCGCGATTCCTGAATACATTCAGAGGAATTCCCGCGCGAGAGCGCGATTCTGGAATACACTGTGAGGAAATATCATGCGTGAGACGCTGTTGTTGTAAACCAAGGGTTTCAGCAGTTTAGTGAGACCTCTGGGAGAGGCCCCACAACCTCTAGGAGAGCCCCCAGGGCCCCCTGGACAGCCCCTGAAGCACCTGGGAAAGCCCCCCGAGCCTCTCAGAGAAGCTTCACAACCCCTGCGGGAACCATGGGGGGCCCTGCGAGAAACTGTAAAACTGAACGGGAGGATTCCGGGGCATCCAGAAGGAGGCCTCAAGGCATTTTCTGAAAAATGCTTGGATCGGAGGAGCTCCTGGGCCTCTCGCAAGACAGAAGAGGAGGGAGCAGGAGGAGGCGGAGGAGGAGGAGAAAGGACGAGAAGGGAAAACGAGGGCGGAGGAGACGGATGAAGAGGCGGAGAGAAGGACGACGACGACCACGACGGGGTCGCCGCCGCGAGCTCTCAGGCCGCCCCTGGCACGCGGAGCGCCCCAGGGAGGCACCGGTGCAGACTTCCGACAGTGAATGCTGCACTCTTGAGGATCGGCACTGAGAACGAGGTAAGCCCCAGGGCTAATGGGAGTCTTGAATAGAAACGGAGGAAAAATCGAGCGGGAGCGTCGTTGTTTGAAGGGGGGGCCGTCTGCGGCAACGAGGCGGGAGCGCCGGTCCTGAATAAAAGTCAGGAAATATCGAGCGGGAGCGCCGGTTTTGTTCGAAAGCAGACTTTCAGCAGCGAGCAAAAGCCTCGGTCTCGAGCAGAAACGGAGGAAGTGTCGAGCGGGAGCGTTGTCGTTGAAGGGCTGGTTTCGGCGCACTCCCGAAACGCAGGCCTGCGCTGAGCGAGAGCGCCAGTGCGGATGCAGTGTGTCCATCAAACAATCATTTTGAGACTGTGCGCTCCTATCAGCTCGCGTGCATGTCAGCACGTATATCTCAAACCCTCGGTACCCGCCTGCTTCGTCTTCGATCGTACCCCGTTGGGGGTATATCTTCCTTATCTCCAGCCCCTAAAACAGGGAACGAGAGGACGGAAGGAAGGGGAAGGGAGAAGAATGGAGTACGAGAGAGACTAGCAGGAGCGAGGGCTGGGAGCAGAAAAAACGTGGCATAACCAAAAGGGCAGATCGGGCGCGCAGAGCCTAGCTAGCGGGTCGAAAAGGCGAGCCCAGGCGGCCAGGTCGAGCAGGCGGGTTGCTGAAGCGTGAGTCCTGCATGAATTGCGAGGACATCTCGAACGATAGCGCGATCTGCAACGGGGCCACGAATGGCAGCGAGAGGGCCACGAAGGAACGGGGCCACGAAGGGTAGCGAGGGAGCCACGAATGGCTGCAACGGGGCCGTGAAGTGCAGCGAGGGGGCCACGACGGGCTGCAACGGGGCCACGGAAAAGTAAATCCCAAGTAAATCGCGACAAAGGCCGAAGCGAGAGCGTGATTCCTGAGTGTCGAGGTGCGGCGTCTGAATAATTTGTGAGGAAGTCCCACGCGAGAGCGCGATTCCTGCATACACTGTGAGGAAGTCCCACGCGAGAGCGCGACTCTGGAATCAATTCGGAGGAAGTATCCGGCGAAAGCCGGTGTTGTTGTTGTTGTTGTTGTTGTTGTTGCTGTTGTTGTTGTTATTGTTGTTGTTGTTGCTGCTGTTGTTGTTGATGGTGTTGTTGTTGAACATTATTAATTCTAAAGAATAATTATTGTTGGGACCCCTGGTGCACGGCCCCCCTGCGCCGCCTAGGCCGCAGCTACATTTTCATCATTTTCGTGAGGAAGCCTCAGGTAATTCGATGTGATCAAGATCCGGTTGTTTTGTTCCCCCCCGCTTTCCCTTGCAAAAAACACTATAAAATGACATTTCTTGTTCTAATATAATCAAATTTCAAGAATCCCTTGCAAAAAATAAGGTAAAGTGGACATTCGCGCGCGCAAGACGAAATCCTTCCAAAAGCTTAGTGTTCGGAGCGATTTTAACATAAAAACATCAAAAAACCAATGGTTTTTCAACAAAAAAATGTCAAAATCTCATCCCGCGCGCTCTTGCGGATTCGTAGGAAACCCAACACTTTTTAAACATTTCTGTCAAACGGGCTTTTGCGAGCAACTTTTTCGAACTTCTGCGACAACGGTTGCGCACCTGCCAGGGCCATCATCCCTGTCAAATAATACCATTCGTTTTTTCTTCGCGCGCGCACGCCGAAATCTCCAAAAACCATTGGGTTCTTAAGAATTTTACCACCGCGCATCATAAAATCACACGAATCGCACCGTAGGTCCTCGAAAAACAGCTGCACGACTTTTCAAAATTTCCACCCGCGCGCGCTGTCCGAATCCTAAAAAAAAAAAACAATGGTTTCCCAACATTTATGTTACATGAGCTCGCGCGAGCTACTTTCGCACGCTCTTGCAACGGGGTTCGCGCGCCTGCCAGGGGCCAAGGCTTAACAACTTCTGTGGGTGTACGAACGTAGGCTTAACAACTTCTGTGGGTGTGTACTCCACGCCAGTGTAGTAGCCACGGTCGTCCGCAGGCCACGAAGTGAAGTGTCCGAACGTCATAGGGCGGGAAGCTGGGTGTGGGTGGTGGCGAAGAGTCGTGTGGATATTTGGTAGAGCTTGCACTGCCCCCCCACAAAGTGGGGGTATTGGCTGGCGTCGCATGAAAACCCTGGCACTGGTGAGAACACTGAGCGTTCGGGTAAAGTGATTGTTGTTGTTGTTGTTGTTGTTGTTGTTGTTGTTGTTGTTGTTGTTGTTGTTGTTGTTTTGTTTGTTGTAGTTCGGGGCCCAACAACTTAGTTTGAGCAGGAAGACTTCTCCTGATAACAACAAGGTGCGAGCCCCGAGGGGGCTACTTCAATTGAATTATCATGGCGAAGGGCCCAACCAGTTGCAGCTGTGAGTATCGCCGCTGTGGGTATCGCCTTCGGTTGATCTCCTTGTGGGAACACGAAGCGTGTAAAGGGTGTGCTGAAATTGGGCGGGGACGCATGCGTGCGCAGCCATTGGGGCCTTCGGTGGCGCTCCATATGGAGCCACGAAGCGTGTGAGGGGTGTGCCGAAATGAAGCGGGGCCGCCATGCAAAAGTCGCCAGTGAGGCCTTCGGTGGAGATCCTTATGGGGCCACGGAGCGCTGTACTGAGTGGGAGAGACGCTTGCGAACACCGCCACTGGGGCCTTCGGTGGAGCTCCACATGGCGCCACGAAGTGCTGCACTGGGTGGGGGAGACGCGTGCGAACACCGCCACTGGGACCTTCGGTGGAGCTCCCTTACAAGGGCCACGAAGCGCTGTACTGGGCAGGGGAGATGCTCGCGAACACCGCTACTGGGGCCTCCAATGGAACTCATTGGGTGGGGGAAACGCATGCAGACACCGCCACTGGGACCTTCGGTAAAGCTCCATATGGGGCCACGAAACGCTGTACTGAGTGGGGAAACGCATGCGGACACCGCCACTGGGGCCTTCGGTGGGGCTCCATATGGGGCCACGAAACGCTGTACTGAGTAGGGAAACGCATGCGGACACCGCTATTGGGGCCTTCGGTGGGGCTCCACATGGGGCCACGAAACGGTGTACAGGGTGGGGGAAGCGCATGCGGACACCGCCACTGGGACCTTCGGTGGAGCTCCATATGGGGCCACGACACGCTGTAGATGGTGGGAGGAACGCATGCGGACACCGCCACTGGGACCTTCGGTGGAGCTCCACATGGGACCACGAAGCGCTGTACTAGGTCGGGGAAACACATGTGGACACCACCACTGGTGCCTTCGGTGGAGCTCCCGATGGGGCCACGAAACGCTGTACTGGGTGTGGGGGGGGTGCGCATGCGGACACCGCCACTGGGATCTTCGGTGGAGCTCCCGATGGTGCTACGAGACGGTGTAATGGGTGGGGGAAAGGCATGCGGACACCGGGGTGGGGCTCCCTGTGGGGCCACGAGACGTGTGAGGGTCGTGCCAAAGTGTAGGGGGGCGGCATGCGATCCATGCCACTGGGGCCTTCGGAGGAGCTCCATGTGGGGCCACGAAACGTGTGAGGGTGTGCCAAAATGGAGGGAGGGCGGCATGCGAATCATGGCACACGGGCCTTTGGTGTGTAGCTCCACATGGAGCCGCGGAACGTGTGAGGGGTGTGCCAAAAATGACCAGGGGGGGTCGGCATGCGAACCATGCCACTGGGGCCTTCAGTGGAGCTCGCTACGGGGCTGCGAAACGTTTGAGGGGTATGCCAAAGAGGAGGGGGGGCGGCATGTGAACCATGCCACTGGGGCCTTCGGTGAAGCTCCCTGTAGGGCCGCGAAACGTGTGAGGGGTGTGCCAAAGTGAGGGGGGTGACGAGAAGAGGGGGGACGGGGAGGAGGAGGAGGAGGAGGAGGAGGAGGCGGAGAAGAGGAGAAGGAGACGCGGGGAATGTCCGGTCAAAACGAGGACCCAACACCACAAAATGGATGGGCAAAACACCATGTGCACCCGTGAGGGGGATCAACGAAACGTATTGCTCAAGATTGAGAGTTCAACAACAACAACAACAACAACAACAACAACAACAACAACAACAACAACAACAACAACAACAACACCAACAACAACAACAACAACAACAACAACCACAATTCGCCGGCCCAACGGGCCAGAGGCGTGCTAAGATCTCCGATAACTACTTAACTAGTTCGCGCGCGCTCGGCTGCCCCTGGGGGCCCCTGGACGAAAAATACCCCGGCCGATCCCCGGCCGGGTCCCGGGCGATCCCCAGGCAGGAGGCTATTTTCCGCCACCCCTCACGAGGATCGTGGCCTCCGAGGGGGTGGCTGCAATCGACTACCCCCCCTCCCGCCCCAAGGAGCCCCCAAGAGCCCCCTAAGAGACCCCAGGGGAGCCCACGACGCCGCCAAGGAGCCCCAAGACGCTCCCAAGAAGCCCCCAAGAGGCCCCCAAGACGGCCCCAAGAGGCCCCAAATAGCGCTCCAGGGCCAGCGGAATGAGCAAAGCGATTAAATAACAACAAAAACAATGCCTTTAAAATTGCTCGCTCTTTTCCGCTCGCGTGCTATTCAACACGTATATCAAAACCCTCAACATCCGCGCTCTTCGTTTTCGATCGTACCCCCTTGAGAATATATCTTCCTTGCCTGTAACGTGTAGTTGGCGCAGCCCCTAAAACGGAGGAAGGGAGGAGGGAAGGGACAACAGGGAGAGAAAAGGATGGGGCAATACAGAGATAAGCAAGAGGGGGATCAGGAACAGAAAATCAAGCGACAGAAACGGACGGGCGGGGCGGGTCGGGCGGGCGGGCCCAGACGGCCCGATCGAACGGGCGGGTCGCTGAAGCGTCAGTCCTGCAAGAATGGTCTCGAGCGATACCGGTCTCGAGCGATACCGCAATCCCCGAATAAATCGTAAGGAATCTAGCGCGAGAGCGTGATTTCTGAGTGTCGGGGGCTTGGCGTCACAACATATTGCGAGAAAGTCACACACGACAGCGTGATTCCTTTAGAAATTGTGAGGTCTTCCAGCGCGATAGCGCGATTTTTAATGAGATGCGAAGAAGAATCAGGCGGGAGCTGTTGTTGGAAGTTGGGGGCCAGTGGCGCAGTCTGACGCCCAAGACTTTTGAAAAATGAGGTGCGAGCCCAGGGATGAGCACTTTCATTGAAAAACAAGAAGGGCACCGGGCGCAGTAATGACTCTTGGGAAAGAACAGCTCAACTAACTATTTTGCTTCAAGCGATCCCCACCCGAGAACGCGAGGCGGGAACACCAGGGAGCACGGACACATTCGTCATTCGTCGAAGACACGAGGCGGGTTCCTTTGGTAGCACTGGCGCATGTTGGGCTGCAGTGTGTGTGAGGCTGGTCGGGGGCTCTCTTCTTTAAGTCGATCAACCCCAACCTCTCGGGTGGGGAAAAACGCGCATGCGTGCGTCATCGGATGGCCGCATGGGCGGGGCAGCCACTGTGATGTCACCTGGCGCCCTCCTCCCCACCCTTTGGGGGGAAGCGATGGGAGTGCCAAGCTCGGCCCATCTTCGGGTATGGGCTTGTCTGGCAGTGCGAGAACCCCCCTTGCCCTGGCCGATCTCTGCACGACGCCTCCCGGCTGCGACCAAACTCCTCCTCCTCCTCCTCCTCCTCCTGCGCCCCCCGGTCTTCTCCCAGCGACAACGAAGACTGCGTGACGACGACGAAATACGGACGATGACGACGACGACGACGACGATGACGGCGAAGACGAACGCGACGACGACGACGACAAGCTCCGCGCTGCTGGCCGGGGCCGCCGAGGGCCGCCAAAGACCGCCGAGGACCGCCGAGGGCCGCCGAGGGCCGCCGAAGGCCGCCGCCGGCCGCCGGGCCGCCAACGACCGACGACGGGCCGACGGCGGCTGGCCCACGGCGCGGGGCGGCAGCGCGCCTCGCCCTGGGTCACGACGCGATCGCCCGGTGTCTGGCGGCGGCAGCGCGAGGGCGAGCGGGGCGGACGGCCCCTCCCTCTCCTTCTTCATACCTCCTCCTCTCCTCGTCCTCGTCCTCGTGCTCGTGCTCCTCCTCCTCCTCCTCCTCCTCCTCCTCCTCCTCCTCCTCCTCGCCCTCCTCATCCTCCCCCTCGCCATTCCTCGTTCGTCCTCGTCATCGTCTTTCTCTAGCTCCCCAGATTTGTTCCTCTTCCTCCTCCTCCTCCTCCTGCTCCTCCTCGTCCTCCTCCTCCTCCTCCTCCTCCTCCTCCTCCTCCTCCTCCTCCTCATCCTTCTCCTCCTCCTCATTTCTCGTTCCTCGCTCCTCGCTCTTCACTCCTCCTCATCCCGGTTCTTTGTTTAGCTCCTTTTCCCAAAGTCCTCTTCCTCATCCTCCCTCCTCCCCTCGCCCCTCGCGCCGACGGACGCCTCGAAAACCTCGGCGAAGACCTCCTCCGCGAAGCAGTCCTTCTGTCTGGAAGTGAGGGCGTCGAAGAGCCTGCAGGGGATCGGAGTCTGCGGAGGTCGAGGCCGGGCTGGCACATCAGAGCGAAGGGGGCCGAGCGGTCTTGCTCTGACCATTGGCGTGTGGATGAAAGGGGGCTTCGCGGTGTGCATTGAACTCTCGCCCCAATGGAGAATGACTGCTGTCGGCTCCCGCCATCCAGCGGTGCCCGTTGTTTTCCCACCTGTGCACGTCGCCTCTCGCGCCCTACTTTTTTCTCTGGAGACAGAATTGAGCCACAAACGAATTGGGGTCCCGACTACACCAACTGATCCTGCCTGAGACCCCTCACATCTTATACGAGGGTCCCGCTCTCGCGTTTCAAAGATCGCGCTCTCGTTTGAAACCTCTTTTCAATAGGTTCACGAGTCGCGTTCTCGCCTCATACATCCTGACAAATCCAGGAACCGCGCGTAATATTATTTTGTTGTCTCTCTCACACACTCTCTCTCCCGCGTTTATGTGTATATATGTATATATACATTGATATATATATACATACACATGTATATGTATATGTATATATATACATACATATATATATATATATATATATATATATATATATATATATATCGCACCCGTGGCCATCCCCGACGCCAGACTGGTGTAGACCTAAAAAGACGAGGACCCGACAGGAACCCCGAATAGAAGCTTTCATGGGCACGCAAGGACTGATGCTCTCCTTTACCCTTCACTTCATAAAAAACGGATGTAGAAATGGCGGAATGATAACGGCCATCGGCAAGAACGAATGCAATGCACTGGAGGTCTGGACGCCAACCCGCCCCCAGCCCCACGTCCCCGAGGACCTCAACTCCTTGGCAAAACACATCATATGCTTGGCCAAAACCAGACGCGCGACTTTTCGGGATAGGCAGCCGCCAGGGCCGCGCGTTTAGCAGGGGCCCCGGGGTCGCGACCACGAAGGATGGCACGCGGGCGTCCAGCGTGACCGCATGGGCCTCCTTGGCTGGCCCCCGCACGCAAGTGACAAGTCGTCGCAAATACAAGCCCCCACATAGCCGCTGCTTTTTCTCCACCGGGTACCGTAGGGTCACTGATGAAATCGATGAATCCGAAAGCCTTCAGCGCGGAGGAAAGGGGTGACCGGCGCCGCGAGCCACAAGATTGACGCGCGGTGGTTCTCGAGACCAGCAGGATCACGGCACCGTCTGCAAAAGCGAAATATGGCGATGGTCAAATGTAAAGACGCGCTCCCGACATCGACCTTCCTCGGATGCTCGGTGGAAGAAATTCGACACCCTATGGGCTCGGCGGACGCCCCGAGCAAGACGCGGACCGCGCGGGCCCAAGAAGCGCACGGAGACCCAAGAAAGACACCAGACATAGCGTTCGAAGAAATCCCACCCTTCACGACTTGGAGGGAAGCGCGACGGAGATAGCCCTCTGCGGCGCCACGGGCCCAGTCCAGCGGCAGCGCGGCTCCGCCGAGCCGTCTGGCGGCCTGCGAGAGAGCCCCGCAGCCGCTGAAAAGCCCCAGGAAGAAGCGCGGGCCCAACGCCCGCCTCTCACGGCTGGGCCGCCTGATCTCTGCCCCGAAGCGGTGGTGGAGATGCCGCGTGACCTTTGCGCCCGAAGCGGTCAGCGAGGCGGCCGCTTGGCTCCCCGGGCAGCACCTGGACAGGAGGGACACGGGGCCCCCCGCGGCCAACGGCGCCGACGTCGCGTGCCCCCGCGCGATCCGGCTTCGCTGGCCCAGCGGCCCGTAGAGCGGCGCCGCTTCCAGGTTGTCTACCGCCGACTGGCCGAACGACGCCACCTCTGGATGCGCGAGGCTGAGGGTAGCCAGCAGCTTGGGCTCCTTGCTGCACCTGCGGAGCGAGGCCTCGCTCTGCCATCGCCCTCGCCTCTGCACTGCGGCCTGCGGCCTGCGTTGCAAAGCGAGGTCCTCAGAGGCGTGCCGCGGCTGATGCAGAGTGGGAAGCAGTGGCGCCGGGCCAAGCAGCGAGGCCGCGCCCTCGAACGGAGCCTCGAGGTCGGCGGGGCCGAGGTCGCGCATCAGCGCGTCTGGCCTCGGAGCCCAAGGGTCGAGGTCCAGCTGCGCCGACTCGCCCCGCTCGCCTGCCCCTCCTGGCTGGAGCGTGGCCACGTCCTGATGCGGGAGCCCCCAGGCGGCATGGGCGGCGCCGACATTCGGCGCCGGCGGCGCCGCGTGGCGGGCCCGAAGCCCGGTCAGCTCGCGCGGCCGAAGGTAGGCCACCAGCGCCAGAAGCAGCAGTGACCCCACTCGCGGCAGGCCCCGGTGGATAAAAAGGCTCGCAACCGCGCCAGCAGCCAGTGGCCCGGCGCCGACGGGGTCTGCGAGCCCACGTCCGGCGCGAGCCCCAACAGGAACAGGCGGTTCATGAACGCGACCAGCACCAAGTCCTGCGACGCGATGTCCGTCCACATGCCCCCCCCTGCTGGCAGAAATCCGCGACGCGCCTCAGCGCTGAGTCGTGCAGCGCCTCCGTGGCCAGCCTCCAGCGCGCTCAGGCGCCCCAGGCTGGGCTGAAGGCTCACGGGCTCGCGGGCGGCGCGGCTCTTTTCCGCGACAAGGGCAGGCGGCCCCCGCTGCCTGGCCGGGCGCTGCCTCGGGGGGGCGCCGCTGCTCGGCCGGCGCAGGGCCCGACTCGCGCCGCCCCCGCGCCGGCGGCCCACGTGCCGGCTGGGGCGCCGAAGGCAGGCGCCCGCCAGAGAACCACCCCAAACGGCCACGCGACGGGGCGTCTTCAATATTCCACTCTGAAGGGATCCACCGGGTGACATACTTCGTGCCTGAACAGGGACTGAGAAGGCGCAGTTGTCGGAGGGCCGACGAAGGCCGCCGAGCGCTGGCCCCCCCTTAGCCATAGCTAAGGCGAGGGGGGGGCACAAATACAAGGCACTGCGTGCCGAAGTTGCCACCACGACGAAGCAGATGTCTCGCAGCCAACAGTAAGGCGCCCCCCTCGAGGTACGCGAAATTTGCATCCCCCAAGACCGCAGCCGCAGGGGCCGTGGACCAAGACCCCCCTTGGAATACCCACTGAAGAACATCGTTGAAAGCCTGGGCCCACTGTAAGATGCAACCAGGGTCCTAGAACACTTGGAGATCGTCGCGCGAATGGTTGACGTCTGGCTTCTCGTCGCCATCGCACGTGCCGGCATCTAGGTTCTCGCGGCCTGGGCGGGGACGTACCGGGTGAACTGTCTCGCCTTCGCATGACCCCCCACCCTGAACCGCCGCATTCCTGGGCAACGACAGATCGAGCCCACCGCGTCGACGCCCGGCGGACGCGAGCAAACCCCGAGCCCGCGCGCGGACGCGTCTGACGCCGAGACCTGCTGACTCCAAGCGGCGGATTGATCTGAGGACAAGGGCGGCGTGCGCACCTCGAATCCAGCAGAGCTCTCCGAGAACGCCGGGCCACAGACGCGTCGGCTCGCAACCGGCAACGCGCTTGAATTGCGTAAACGTCTGCGACCAGCGCGAGGCACTCCCGCCGGATACCGCCCAAGTAGGATGCCCAAGTCATATCTGCATAAGCTCCCCACTAGCATGCCGTTTGCGAATAACGACATCCAGGGCCCGTTTGAGACGCCAAATCGCGCGACGACGAACCGAGAGCCTCCGACAGTTGACGGGCTCCACCCCCAGAAACCCGGCGCCCTAGCACGCGTCGGTCGGCTCGCGGATCTGGAGCGCGCTCCGACAGGCGCTGTGCGATGGCGCCCCGGCCCGCCTGGGCCGGAGGCCGAGCGACTGAAAGCGGCGCGCCCCGCCGCAACGCGCGACCGATCGCCCCCTGGGGCCATGGGCTCATCTGGGCCGACGGAAGCCCGGGATAACCAAGCTGTTCACAAGCACCGACTGAACCATATGCATGGCCCAAGACCACCCCAAAGAGAAAACAGCGAAAACGGGCGCGAGGGCGTCGGGGGGGCCCGCGGGCTGCCCGTCGAGAGAAGCGATGCCGAGGCAGCCACCAGTAATGTCAGGCAGCGGGAAATACTCGCGCAGCTCCTCTGGCAGACCTACGCGGTAGAAGCAATTGTCGATCTCACCCCCCAGACACGTACATGCCTACGGCCCCAGGCTCAACAGAACTCAGCGCGGCTGAGTTGGGGAGCCTCGTCGAAAACGGATCCTGGAACAAAAATAATTCACCTGTCTGGCAACGAAAATGAGCCCCAACGATCGAAGAAGATCCCCGCCCGGGCGCGAGCCTCGGAGGAGCGTCGAAAACAAATATTCCGCCTGCTGGCGAGGTCCCGAACAAAAACCGGCGCGACAGAGAGGCCGGCCCGGCGGGGCCCCGCCTGCGCAGGGCCCGCGCGGGCAGGCCTCTGCAACCAGGCCTGCAGCATCAGCTGCCCGTCTGAGCAGATTGCTACAGGCAGGACCCAGCCACTTCTTCTCGCCCGAGGCGAGCGGCACGGGACTGCCGGAAAACAGCGGGCAGGGAAACCTCCCCCTTGGCATTGGGTCGAGCGCTGGAAGGCCCCGCGCGGCACGGGCCGCCAGCGGCGCAAAGCTCGGCAATCCCCCCCGCGCCTCCAGGCGCCTCCTCAGGCGGAGACCCCAATGAGAAAATCCCACCCAGGATGTCTGCGAGGGCAGCTTGCTGACCAGCGTTGGCCGCTCGCTGCGGCTGCTCAGGCTTGGAAAACCCGCGCGCCGAGTTCAGCGAGTCCATGCAACTGTTGGCCCAGTCGGTCGTCTCGGCGCCCCCTTGGCGCCGCCGGGGCGCGACGCGGCCGCGCCCGGGGCAAGAGCCCCCCGCGCCACTGCGAGGCGCCAGTGGCGGCAGCGGGAAGAGGTCACGCTGCCGAGGGTCGGGGCTGGGCCCAGCACCAGGGGAGCATAATGCATCGCCATGAAAAGCGGCACCAGGGTGGCCAAGCCCAGGCGGGGGCCTGCGAAAGCCGGCGGGGGCGGCCCTGTCCTCGCCGCCGCCAGCCTGCATATCCATCATCGCAGCCGCCATCCTTGCCACTCTTGGCCTTCGACTTGGCCTTGGCGGCAGCCTGTGCAGCGGCGCGTAATTCTCGCGCCTTCCTCCTCTCTTTCCGAATCGCGCGCTCCTGGGCCTGCTCCTGGCTCGCCCGCGTCTGAGGTGCCGGACAGATGCAGCAGTTGCCACGGGCCAGATCCGCCCCTAAGAACAGGTTCTGATCCATGCGCGCCGGGTCGGAGGCGCCTGCAGCTCGCTCGCGGTACTTCTCCTCAGTGATTTGCAAACACCTACCCGGAAGCTCGAAACTGGCCGTCTCCGTCACGTTCAGCTGGCCCTCGGTCGTCAGCCTGCAGTCCGTCTTCCACCGATGGTGCCGAGCGACGGGGCTGCCGCCGTTGCCTGCCAGGAAATGGCAGGCCCACTTCAGCGAGCGCGGGCCGCTCACTGGCCAGTCCGCCCACGAAGTCTCCGTCAACAGCGGCGGCGCGTTGGCGAAGGCACGGCGGCGCATGGCCATCGTGTCCACCAGGATCGGGCGCACCCTGGGGTCCGCTGCCCCCGCCGCCACCCCGCCCCCGACGGGCAGCGCGGGCGCCGCCGGCGGCGCGGGCCCAGGGGCTGCGGCAACCGGAGCTCCAGCGGCACCGGCACAGCGGGCGCCACGGGGGGGGCCCCCGCAAGGACCAGCTCCAGGCACGACGGCACCTTCAGCAGGTCCCAGCACGGCGGCCGGCGCGGCGAGCCCTCCTCCAAGGCCGGCGGCACCGGGAGCGAGCCCCGGGGCGGCGGGCGCGGCGGCCGCGGCCGCGGCCCCAGCCGGTACGACGGGCGGCGCGCCCAGCACGCCCAGCCCCGCCGGGGGGGCGCCTGTTCGGCCTGCCGTGTTCGGCCCCAGCGGCAAGCCTGAGGGGACACCCCCGACCCTGTGGGTCGAGCGTTCCCGCGCCTGGCTCAGCTCCGCGGTCAAGGGGACGGCCCGGAAGCGGTAGAGCCGCGCCGCAGCGCCTGCCGCGCCCGCAGGGGCGGCCCTGCCTTGCGCGCCGCCAAGCAAGAAGCACCATCCCGCCGTGTCTCGACCTGGAGCCAGGTCCTCCTCGTAACTGTCGCCATCTGGGGCCGAGCAGCAGGTGGCCGCGCCAGGCTGGTTGGGCAGGAAAACGCACCGGCGCTCATACCGAAGTGGGGCACGGGGCCTGGCGCGCTCAAGCGCACCAGGTAGAAGCCCCCCTCTGCGAGGCCGGTGAGGAACAGTCGTGTCTGCGCCATGGCCACGTCACCAGCCTCGGCGCGCACGCACCTGCCTGATCTGCTCTAGCGCCTCCGCGCGTAGGTCCCGCCAACAGGCTCCGCCAGGCCGCTCTTGGCCTCCTCGACCGCTGGCACCCGCGTGGGCAGCGGCGCGGCAAGGGGCTCGGGAGGCGGCCTGGCGGCCTGCGGGAGCCCTGGGCGCCAGGCCCCAGGCAGCTTAGCCAGCACGTAGCCCAGCCCGATGCAGATTGGCACTGCGATCCACCCGCCCGAGCAGTTGTCTACGCAGTGTACCGTCGGGCACGCAGGACTGGTGATCGCACAACCGCAGGCAAGGCAGTCGCAGCTCTGGCCCGCCGAGCGAAATGCAGCGCCTATGTCCACCCCACGGACGATGTCAACGAAACCGTGCTCGAGGAAATTCACGGAAAGGAGTGGGATTATGCTTGAGCCGGACGTTCGTCCATCTCCTTCTCTTGTTGTTTATACATGGGATGTGGGACATACATGTATGTATCCCTTGCGGTCTCTCTTTTGTTTTTCTATCTCTCTCTCTCTATCGCTTTGTTGTTGTCGCTCTCTCTCTCTCTCTCTCTCACTTTCTTCCTCTCCCTCTCTCTGCCCACAATGACTCAGCACGAATACTACTCATCCATCTCCCCTGACTCTGTGTGACAGACGTTCCCGCCATCTCCGCGTATTGCTTTTACCACGCCAGATTTCATTATGTGCAATGTCCAGCGGTTCGTCTATGATCGAAACGTCCCTGGTAGTGCAAAAGTGTGATCTGTCTGCAGCGAAAGCATCATTTCGGATCGGCAGTTGCTCCTGTCGTCCAAAATGACGCCCTCACCATTCTCTCAACCCCCTGGAACTCTGAAGAGCTCATGTCCCCCAAACGGAAAAATGAATGGTGCATGTCCACGCCCCCGAAACATGAACGATCCAGTTTCTCATCTTCCTGGAAAGCTGAACGGCTCATTCCCCGAACCCGAAGAATGACCGGTTCATGTCCCCGACCCTGAAATATGAACGATGCATTCTGCCCCCACTTGAAAGCTGAATTTGCCCGACCACGACGAATGAACGAATTTCATTGTCGCACCCACTGAAACATGAACCTGGACTTAGGAGTTTGCAAACTCACGCTACGATCAGCCAAAAACTGAACGATTGATTTTCTCACGCCCCTGACATCATGAACGGTTGATTCCTCCAACCTCCAATTCGTTGTCTCACCCCCTGCAACATGAAGCGGGAGTTAGGGGTATGCAAGCTCACGATACGAACTGCCCAACAAAAACGGATCACTTCCTCACCCCCTTGAAACATGAACCAGGACATAGGGGTATGCTAACTCACGCTAAGAGCCGCCAAAAATGAACAGTTCATGTTTTCACCCCCTGACAAAATCAACGGTTCCAACCGTACACATGAACGAAACATTGTCTCACTCCCCTGACAAAATGAACGGTTGATTCCCCCAACCCCAAGACATGAACCGTTCATGACTGGCGGCTCGTAGCGTGAAAGAGCATACCCTAACACTCGAGTATTTTCAGGTGGGGCGATAACGAGCCATGAATTTCTCGCGACTCGCCCAACAAAGCGTTCAGATGAAGTTGCTCTTGTTTCAGAACCTGGGGGGGAAACAAGTTTATGAGTCCAAAGGGGGCAGACATGAACCCAAAAAACGATCTTCTGAATAAACACCCCTTCAATAAGTTTCTCCTATCCAGTCAAGAGATACCCGAGACGGAAACCACGCAGAGCTGAGGAGCCCAAACCCGAAGAAGACGGGAGCCCCATTCCCAAGCTAGGGCTGTTCTCAGTCCTCAAGCCATCCAGGCATCATGCTGTGCCGTCGCATAGTAAAGATATTGATAAGGGGCCTTCTTCCATTACTCTGCTGGGAGTTCCGATCAGAGCGTTCGCGGCGCATGGGCGAGCACGTGCCTTAAAAAGAAGGCCCGCCCTACATCCACGCTTCTTGTGCAAGTTTGAACTTTGGCCACGTGAATCACGAGGAAGTGCACCCTCCAGCCTCACATGAATGAAGACGACGACGAAGAAGACCTCCGACGTGATGTTTTTTTTGTTCGTGGCGGGGGCCCCTGGAGCTCTCGACCCTATCCCCGAGACATGTTTGATCATCAAAGGCTGACACTCGTAGTCATAAACTGGCGGTCCTGACTTCAGCCGTGACGCCAAGACGTTTTGGCCCTCCTCGAGATCAGCCCCCCGACCTGTCGTGGGTGCTGGGATGAGGTTCGAAGGAAAGCCAGCCGTGGCGACGACGTCGCCGCACGACCCCCCCCAAAAAAAAAACCAAGCCATGCAAACCGAAGCTGCGATGCGAAAAGCATCACAAGCACGATGTTGCTAATCAATCAGGCAACGCGGCGCCCAGAAGAGCGATGGATTGCACAGGGGCTTCGCTCCACCGGGGCGGCCCCAGAAGGCAAATACAAAACAAGATCCTTGCTACCGAGCTGCGATTCGCCCCAATGGAAACGGGTCCAGAGGGAAACTTGTCCTTCACCCCAGAGCCTTCCGAAGACAAAATCTTCATTTTGGACTCCCGGAATGGGTACGGAAAGAATGGGTACAATGCCCAACAACAAGCGTTGTCCCAAACCAACAGCGGCCGCTGTTGGGCAGGTGGCCTTCTGTCTCGAATGAACACAGGCCGCGGCGGCACGGACAGCGAGTCCTGTTCAAAATGAACAGGAACTGCTGTTGGGCATTGTACCCATTCTTTCCGTGCCCATGTCGGTCGTGCCGATTCATCCTGAGTCGTTGTCTGACGGCCCTGGGCCCGGTGAGGGGTCCTGGGGGAATCATTAAAAAGCTCCCAGGACTCATTTTCTTCATGGCGGCACTACAGAATCGGCCCCAGGAACACTCACAGTGCGTTCTGCACACTGAACTTCGACGAGGGTCCAGCGACGAGGAGCCTCGCGGAGAGCCCAACCGAGAGTGCAGACGTCCAGAATCAGCGTTTGATGTTTTCAGCACGCGGTCCCTGAAGTCCCGACCCTTTCCCCAAGGCTGGTTTTAGTCCCGAATCGTTGCTTGACGATCCCGGGGCCCCGCGAGGGCCCAGAGACACCGAAAACGATGAAAAAACTCCGCCATGACTTCGTCACAACGCGAGCATGCCTGGATCCTTCATCTCGATCCTCAACCCTCGGTCCTCAGACCCCCACCCTCCATCCTTGATACCCAGACCCTGGAGAGCGCCGTCGCGTCCGAAGGAGCAACAGGCGTGCCAGCAGGACAGAGGCGGGCGCAGACGGCGCGGCTTCAGGCCGCGGCCTCAGGGAGCTCACGACAAGAACAGCACGGCTAGCTTCCAAGATCCTCGACACTCGAACCTCGAACCTTCATACCTCAACTCTCCATGCGCAAAAGAGCCTGGATCTCTCGGGCCCTCGATCCTCCATGCCTCGATCCTCGATGCCTCGATCCTCGATGCCTCGATCCTTCGTGCCTCGATCCTTGAGGCCCTCGATCCTTCAGACCCTCGATCCTCAAGCCTCGCCCCTTCGTGCTCAGCCCTGAGGGCCGACGTCGCGCCCGCAGTGCAGTGAGCGCGGCGGGCTGGAGGTAGGCGGGCGCAGACGGGCGATCTGAACGCCGCGGCCTCAGGGAGTCTACGAACTTCCTGTTCTCCGCGTACCGCCTCGGGGGTGGCCGAGGTGACGAGACGAGACGAGAGGCGCCCGAGAAGGGCACGCCCGCGGGGGAGGGACTCGGAGAAGGGAAAGAGACCGAGCCATCGAGATACCGCTGTTGAACCTTGGAGAGCCCTCGTCGCCATGGCTGGATTCTCCTCGGAACTCTTTTGTGGCAACTCGTGCGAGCTTCTCATGCCATCTTGCTGGCTGTTGTGAATCGACGCAAACCGACGCGAATCGACGCTAATCGACGCTAGTCGACGACGAATCGTCGCTAATCGACGCTTAGTCTGCGCTCTATCATCGACTACCAGAGGATGGCGCACGCTAGTGCACTACGAAAGTATAATTTCGATGACATACCAGGCTCCAACCTGGGCGCTGACAGGACTGCGCGTAGTGAAAACTGACCTAGAGATGTGAACTAGGGAACGCCCCCCCGCCACCCTCCCCTAAGCGGAACTATAGCCATCCCAAGAAACACCAACTGCGGCAGACCTGGTTTAATGATGCCGGTTTAGTATTTTAGGCTTCGGGGCCAAATCACTGACAAGCTCCCCTTACCTTGGCTGGGGTCCTGGCTATCTTCGGGGTGGACAGAACCTCGTTTAGCAAAACGCCCTTTGGTGAAAGCGGCCAGGGCCACTCCACGTGCGCATGCCACCGCATTCCGAGTGCACCCTCCGGGTATGAAATCGAGGTCGACCTTGCGTGCACCTTCGGGGACCTATTGGGCCTTTTGGGGCCCCTTCCCTGCAGCCCTCCATCCCCCGTCATTGACCACCCCCTTTCAACGACGAACCCTCAGACCGCACACGCACGAGTGGTAAGTGCGGGACGCGGCACGGCACGCTGAACATCTTCTGCCAAACGCTTTGGCCTGACGTGCCGCTTCCACTGCCGTGGAACGTAACGTTCCCTGGAACTGGTCACGCTGCGGAAGATGATTAAAAGCACACACCGATTCGAGAATCGATCTCTGCATCATTGGACGCGCATTCCTGGCTCGACTTTGTCATGGAGCGCCTTGCTGAGCATGCGCCTTCCTCCACCAAAACCTAAACTTTCAAGGCTGCCCGTCATGGGCGGGACAAGGGCGGAGAGGACAGGGGAAGCCGGACTGTTAGCCTAAAATCGACAAGCGTCTCATACATGTTGGGGCGAGGTTGTACTCGCAAAGAGCCTGATCCTTGGAAACCTCAATCGACAGCGGACTCCCCCCTTGGAACGCCCGAGTGGTCGTCTTCTTCTGGCCTCCATAAGCTTCTTGGCACCACGGCTGGACTCAGGCCTGAAAACTCAAGTCAGTGATGCTCCAGGAGAGGCCCAGGGGGCCCGACTTTGACGGGGACGCGGGTCCCAAGTTAAAGGCCTCCCAAATCGAGTCCGAGTAGATGCGGTCGGAGGATCGCGCCGTATCCCCGATGCATCGCCGATGTATCGGCAACGTCGCCGATGCATCGGCGACGTCGGCGTGGAGACAATCGGGCTCCAAATCGAGCCGCATCGCCGATGCATCGGCGATGCGGCGCGATCCTCCGACCCCACCAATTCTTACCCAATTTGGAAGGCCTAGGCAGACCTATAGCGACACGAACAGATCACCCTAGATTTGTGATCGGCAGCATGGACGTCCAAACCGCCTCGGTGATGGGCAGCACTAGGGGGGACTGGCTCAACGGAGGGAAACATCGATCTGGAATCGACGATACGTCGCCGATTGATCGGCCACAGGTAGCGAAAGCTGGTCGCGGCGGAGGTGTCGAGAGAGCTCCAGAGGACTGCAGCTCGAAAGTGTAGGGCCGTCGGAGGCATTGGGCTGGAGGAGGAGGAGCAGCAGCAAAGGAGGAGCTCATCCTCCTCTTCCTCTGCTGCTGCTGCTCCTGACTATCCTCGTCCTCGTCCTCCTTGTTCTCCCCATCCTCATGCCTTCTCCTCCTTCTCATGCCATTCCTCATGTCATTATCCTCCTCCTTCTCCTCCTCCTCCTCCTCCTCCTCCTCATGCCCTTCCTCATTATGATCATTCTGCTCGTCCTCCTCATCCATCTCGTCACTATCGTCATCCACCACAACCCACTTTCCCGCGCCCCCCCCTCCGAGAAGGAGAAGAAAACTGAGCAGAAGCAGGGGGAAGGATGTGGATGTGATGGAGATGCGGAGGAGGAGCAGGAGGAGGAGTAGGAGGGCCAGGATGAGGACAAGCATGACGAGCAGGACGAGGAGGACGAGGCCAAGGAAGACGAGGACGAACACGAAGTGAATGGAAACGAAAGATGTGAAAAGCAGAGGCCAGGGCGAGGACAGGAGGGAGAATGCGAAGAAGAAGAACATGGAAACAGAAAGGGATGGAGAGGGAAGGAACAAACATGCAGGATAGAACGGGTGGAGGGAGAAAAGAGGGGAACAGAAGGGACGGGAGGAAGGCCGCAACTCGATTGAACCTGTCTAAAATAGAGCACAGGCCGCGTTCGAATGACAGGGGGGGGCTGGGGGCTTGGGCTGTCCCGAAGACTTTGCCCTGCCCCTGTCTGGGAGCCTTCTCTGATTATGAGTATCTGTAGATGCTGCCTGTATCACATGTGTGCTGTTCCCCGTCTTCCTCTTCTTTCGCACTCGGATCTTCATCCCTCCTTCTGCCTCCTCTTGCATATTGTGATTCCTCTTGTCACTGTCACTCCCCTTCTTCTTCGTCCTATCTCCTCTCTACTTCCGTCTCCCTTCCCTGCCCCCTGCGCTGCGCAAGAGAACAGAAGGGGTGCGAGCTTCTGGCCGGTCTCCTCCAATACCTGGGCGGCGGCGCAAGGCGGGCAACCACCGGACACCCCTGGAGGTGTCTGGCTAGAACGCGCAGAATTCACTGGGACAGCACTCGTCAATGTACGAAACCTCTGGGCGTCCTGCTGCTTCTCCTCCTCCAGCTCTTCCTCCCTTCTTTGGCGAGATGGGGCCCAGGGGCGGCCCAACTCTGCCTCAAGAATACACAAAGGGCAGAGAGGAGGCAGAAGGGCAGACGCCAGAAAAGAAATATGTATTCGGTGGGCCCTTTTCCTCATCCCACCCTCTCCCTCCTCACGCTCCTCAGACCGCTGGCGAATCGCGCCAGAGGTTTTTCGCTACTTTCAGCGTCCAGAGGGCGCCTCTGAGCCCGAGGATCGTCATAAGGCGACTCGGAGTAAAAAGTATCGGAGGTTATCCTCCCTCGTTCTCCTTACTACAACCTGGCACAAAGATACTCTACGAGGCGTTGACTACGGATAAACCCCCGCCTCGGATACTTGGACACTCCACTGGGAAATCGGGCATGCAGCCGGCGAATCACTGAGGGGCTGATGGCTGGAGGGGCCCTCTCCTCTCGTCCCTAGAACCGGACCGCCGAGATGCCACGTGCAGACGAATTCGACGGGGCGTGTGGGCAGGGCAGACTATCAGGAACATGGAGGTAAGTTGGTATGGCCAACTGCAGACTACCTGTTGACGACAAGGGGATGGCGAGCCGAAGGCAAGCCTGGCAGCAGGCGGAATGCAAACTGGCAAACAGCGGGGGGCAAGCTGAGGTGAGGCTTCAGGCCAGCAGGAGGCAAGCTAAAGTCAAGCTGAGAACAGGCTGCCACCCTGGCATGCAATCTCCACCACGCCACCGCGCCGCACGCACAGCGTGGAATGTCCTCGGGACCAGAGTGCCCCTCAGAGCTACAAACACTTCTTCAGGGCGGGAAGGCGGGAAGGTGGACAGCAGGCGGCCTCCACGACGGAGCGCGCCACCGCTGGACCTCTGGAAGCGCCCCCTTCAAGATGGACAACAAACACCCCAGAGACCCCCTGGCCATCGCTCGGACGTCCATTTCCTGTGTTTTTTCCGGTTTCGTGCGTGGTTTTTTCGCGAAATGATCAAGGATGCTCCTCGATGGTCCTCGCCGAAGGAAAAATGCACACGTCCGAGAGATGCCAGGCTCCCGGTCCCCACGAAGCCCCCGATAGACCCAAAGAGGCCCACAGGAGGCCTCAAGAAGCTTTCGAAAGGCCACCAGGAGGCCTCGAAGAACTTCAAAGAGGCCTCCAAAAAGCATCAAAGAGGCGCCAAGAGAAACCGAGAAAGTCATCGAAGAGGACCCTGGTGCACGACCCATGCACAGTGCCGATGTGGGCCAACCACAGGCAGCCACTAGAGAATAGCAAACGAAATGACGCTGATGCCAACGATAAACTGGCGGGCAACCACATGCAATATACATGCAATTCATCTTCAAGAGACTAGCATGCCGAAGCTAAGCCGCAAGCGAGAGAAAGGGAAGCCAAGGATAGCCTAAACTCGACATGTTCAACGCAAGCTTCGGCTCAAAAACAAAAGCTTGCCAAGTCTCAATGTCGATGGCAACGACAACATCTTGCGAACCCCAACAACAGATGACCGCCGTCGACAGGAAACGCCACAACTGCAACCAGAAACTGGAACGCCGAAACCATAACCAGAGAAAAACAGTTCCTTCACCCGAAAATGTCAGGCGACGACACCGCTGCGTGACTGGAGACCTCGCGGCGACATCCTCTCTGGAACTCCTCTCTAAGACACCTCTGCAAGACCCCTGCCTGGAAGACCCCCGCTCCTGATAGCCCGTGGGCCACGCGGCCCCTGGCGGCAAACCTCTCCTTACAAAGTGCCGAGCGTCTTAACATCCTCAAAATTCGCACTTCTCTGGTTTTCTGGTGGCATTCGTCGTTTTCTGGCGTGGGCTCTGTTTTTCTGGTGACGGTCGGGTTTTCATGGTTTGGGGCTTCCCTCCAGCAGCCGCACGACGACACCGACGCCAACGTCGGCGTCGAAGTCGTCGTTGTCGACGTCGGCGACGACGACGGCGGCAACGCATGAGCAGTCGCCTTGGCCACGCTGAACGACTTACTCACCTAGGTGGGGGTATCTTCCTCCTCCTTCGGGTTTCGCGGGGCCGACCCCCACGTAGGAGGGTGGACTGGTGGGGCTGAGAGGCCATTGCACTGGGGATGGGGATGAGTTAGACGATGCTGAAAGCCGACGACGACGACGACATCGACAGCGCCTTGTGCAGCGTCTCGAACGTCACGCCCCAGCAGCCGCACGCGCTCTGGGCCGTCACGGACGCCGTCCGCGGGCACTGGCACGCGCGCTCGCGGGGAGTGGCCCGCCACGCGCGCTTCAGACGCTCATCGACTCTGCTGGTCGCCGCCGCCGCCGCCGGCGTCGCCAGGCATCGTCGGCGTCG
>CAUYUJ010019370.1:202202-289702 GCA_963575745.1 Prorocentrum cordatum | reverse complement strand
GAACGACTCACACCAGGAAGAAGGGCCCGAACGACTCACACCAGGACGAGAAACCCCAAACGACTCAAACCACGAGGAGCGCTTTCTCTCCCTCCTCCTCCGCCTCGTCCTTCTCCCGCTCCCCCCACAAGGAGGATGTACAAGGAGGCGGGAGGAAGGAGGAACAGGGGAGATATGCGGGGCCAAGCGGACACACGCCTGAATAACACGACTGTCGGCATGCTTCGCAAGAGTTGCTGTTGTGAGATGGGCTGGTGGGGATACGCGAAGCGTAAAGAATTCCTGCGAGGTTCCGGATGGGATCATGGATGATTCCTGAATGATTCCTTAATCATTGCTCTTGTTTCCTCTGTCCTTTGGGACTCCTACGAATTCCCTAAAAAAGGTTCCGGATGGACTATTTACGCATTCCGGACACATTCCAGATACATGTGTGAGAAGATTCTGCAAAACTCCTGATGGACTTCCGAATGTTCCTGGGGATTCCTGAGAAGTCCGTGATCGATTCCAGAAGGCTTCCTGAACAATTCCTCAGGAAACCCATGGGGAGGTCTAATGGTTCCTAGGGACCCCTTAAGGTTCATATGGACTACTGAAGGTTTCCTTTGGGATCCTTGAAGAATCCAGACAACTGCAAAATTCCAAAGGGTTCAAAATATGTTCAAACGGGATTCCTGAAAAATGATTGGGATCTTGTGCCTTGTGCCAGAAAACGCATGAACAAGAATACCCGCCATAGTGACAATCGAATGTATAGTTGTTGCTGTGTATGATGTTGATGGTTTGCCATAAAAATACGATTCGTACGTGGTATAATGGGATAAGTGGCACTAGAAGTCGTAGTGGTGATAGTACTTCTAGTAACCGCCATAGTAATAGGGGTAGTAGTCGTAATAGTGGTGGTAGTAGTAGTAGTAATAGTAGTCGTCGTGTTCGTAGTAGTAGTTCTAGAAATTAAACAAGTAGTCGTAGTCGTAGTCGAAGTCGTAGTCGCAGTGGTAGTAGTAGTAGTAGTAGTAGTAGTAGTAGGAGTAGTAGTAGTAGTAGTAGTAGTAGTAGTAGTAGTAATAGTAGTAATAGTAATAGTAGTAGTAGTGGTAATAGTAGTAGTAGTAGTCGAAGTAGTAGCAGTAGTAGTAGTCGTAGTCGTAGTTGTAAAGGAAGTAATAGTAATAGTAGTGGTAGTGGTAGTAGTAGTAGTAGTAGTAGTAGTAGTCGTAGTAGAAGTAATATTAGCAGTACTAGTAGTAGTAGTTGTAATAGTAGTAGTAGTAGTAGTAGTAGTAGAACTGGTAAGAGAAAGTAGTAGGAGGAGGAGTGGTAAGAGCAGTCGTAGTAATAAGAATGGAGCGTAACAGTAGTAGTAGTAGCAGCAGCAGTAGTAATAGTGGTAGTAGTAGTAGTAGTAGTAGTAGTAGCCGTCGCAATAGTAGGAATACGAAAAATATAAATCGTGATCGTCGTAATCGTAGTCGAGGTCGGAATGGTGGTAGTAGTAGTGGTAGTAGTAGTACTACTACTACTACTACTACTACTACTACTACTACTAGCACTGGTAGCAGTCGGCAAAGAACTCGTAGTAGCCGAAGCAGTAATAGAAATAGTCGTAGTAATGCTCATGATAATAGTAGTAGTAGTAGTAGTAGTAGTCGTAATAGTAGTAGCAGTAGCAGCAGTAGTAAGTGTAGTAGCAGTGATAGTAGTAATGGTAGTGGTAGTAGCAGTAGTTATAGTAATAGTAGTAGTAGTAGTAGTATTAGTAGTAGTAGTAGTAGTAGTAGTAGTAGTAGTAGAACGTATGGTGATAATACTGCGAATAGACATGGTATCAGTACTACAAATAATAATAGTAAGAGCCGTAGTAGTAGTGGTAGTAGCACGTGTAGAAGTAGCGGTCTTAGAAAAAGTCGCAGCCAAGATTCTAGTAGTCGTAGGCGTCGTTCTAGACGTAGTAGTCGTAGTTGTTGTAGTAGTAGTATAAGTATACGTATAAGTATAAGTATAAGTATAAGTGTAAGTATAAGTATACGTATAAGTATAACTAGTAGTAGTAGTAGTAGTAGTAGTAATAGTAGTAGTAGTAGTAGTAGTAGTGGTAGTAGTAGTAGTAGCAGCGGTAGTAGCAATCGCAGTAAGAGTAATATTAGTATTCGTAGTCGCAGTCCGAATTGCAGTAGTAGCCGCTGAAGTAGTCGTCATTGATACACAGACTGCAGTAGTAGTAGTAGTAGTAGTAGTAGTAGTAGTAGTGGTGGTAGTAGTAGTAGTAGTAGTAGTAATAGTCACTATAGTAGCAGGAGTAGTAGGAGTAGTTGTAGTAGTCGTAGTCGCCGTAGCCGTGGTAGTAGTAGCAGAAAGTGTCGTAGCAGCTGTAGTCGTAGTAGTAGTAGTAGCAGTACCCGTAGTAGGAGTAGTAGCAGTAATAGAAATAGTACTAGTAGCAATAGTTGTTGCAGGAGTCATCGTAGTAGTGTTGGTAGTAGTTGTTGCTGTGGTCGCAGTAGTAGTAGTAGTAGTGGTAGTAGTAGTAGTAGTAATAGTAGTAGTAGTAGTAGTAGTAATCGTGATGATCGAGGTGAGAAGAATAATGAGAATGAATGTGGTAGTAGACGCACACATTCTACGGCGATCGAAACAGTGAATCGTCACCTCATCACTTGGTAGGGACAACGGATAAGAAGTAAGGGGTAAGGTTTCGGGTTCGCGCTCGACGCGTAGTTCCAATCGAATCTCTACGGAAGCTGTTATTTCTGTTGAGTTCCTGCTGGCAGCGAATACTTGAATTCACCTTTTGCACAACAGAACACTTCTTTCCATTTATGTCTTACTGGAAGCAAGTGCGTCGATTGGGTCCCAAATTAATTCAGATATGTTTATTGCGCTCTGGCTGCAAACCTTAATGCTATACTTATCATACAAACAAATTTCGTTAGATTGGAACCCCATTGAGAAAGCATTATGCTCACGACATTCCCAATGCCAGCTCACGTTTCTACTGAGCTCAGAATGGAAGCGCGCATTGCTGGTGGATTCTCATTGACATTATTAGACCCCATCCCACTAACATCGGATGCGTCTATGTAGTATGCAGTCCATGGTGTCAACTGATAATTCGATCGCGTTCCTATGTGAAGCTGGTTGGGGCCGTATTGGCATCCTGCTGGAATCGTGGCGGGCCCTACCCGAAATCCAATTGAAATCCGATTGGGGTGCCAACGAGGTTCCAATTGGAATCCCGTGGGGTCCGATTGGTAACACCTCCCTAGGGACGCCAACGACTTGCTCTAAGGTACATGGAAGCGCGCACCGTGAAGACGACGATATTGCAAACCCAATTGGATTGATGTTCGATTGATGTTGGATTGATGTTGGAATCCCATCGGAAGCGGTGCAATCCACCATCTCTGATGGATTCCCACTGAATGCAAATGCTTTCATGCGTCGCACTGAACACAAACATGTCTACCGATTTCCCATTGAAAGCCGCTGCTTTTAATTCCGTATGAAGCCAATACTCCGACTGGACTCCAACTGAGAGCCGTTCCTTTGCTTTTAGATCCCAAGTGGGCTAAAGAAGGCCGTGGAACCTTCCCCAAAAGGCTCCAAAGCTGCCTGCAAGATGCTTCCACACTGCTCCTCCTCGTCGGCCCACGAGAACCCGACTATTCCCGGCCGCTCCGTATTACCCCAGCCTGTGCAGACGTGGTGCCGCGAAGCGACGTGGATACATTCTGGCCGAACGCTTGAGCAGGGGTGCGGGGGAGACCCTCCACTGACTTCCGAAGCCTGTGCTCGCGCGTGGTTGTTGGCCTCCCCCGGGAGGGTCGGGTTTCCGACGCGCGTCCCGGGGTGGTCGGGCGGCGCGGGCGGGGCTGCAGGGGGGAGGGGGGGAAGGGGAAGGAAGGAGTGTACGAGGACGCGGGAGGTGGAGGGGAGTGGAGGGAAGCGGATAGGGGAAAGCGAAGAAACAGGGGGGCGACTGGCAGGGAGGAGGAGGGAGGAAGGGAGGGAGGGAAGGAGTGAGGGGGGCGGATGGAGAAGGGAGGAGAACGGATGGACATGAAAAAGAAGCAAACATGGACGACGAGAGAGGGAGTATATATATATATATACATATATATACACATATATATATATGTGTATGTATGTATGCATGGATGTATGTATGTATGGATGTATGTACGCATGTATGCATGCTTGTATGTATGCATGTATATATGTATGTATGTATGTATGTATGTATGTATGTATGTATATATGTACGTATGTCTATGCATATGCAAATATCCACATATATATATATACCAACACATGCTAATTTGCTTGTATGTTCAACACATGTACGCAGGTGTGTATGTGCATGCGCATGTATATATACATGTGTAAGTATGTGTGTATGTATGGATGTACGATTATCTGTATGTGTGGCTAAGTCTATGGTTGCATGCATGCATACATGCATGTATGTATGCATGTATACATGTATGTATGCATGTATATATATGGATGTGCAGGTATGTGTACATACATGCATGTATGTGTGGTTGTGCGTATGCATGTGCATATATATATATGCGTATACAAGTATGTGCATGTATGAATGTATGCATGTGTATGCATGTACGGAGGAAGGTCGGAAGGAAGGTAGATAGGTAGGTATGAAGGTGGGTATGCATGTTGTAAGTCTGTGTGCATGCATGTGGGCACGCGTGTATGTATGAATATGTCTGTCTGTGTATCTGCCTGTGTGCATGGACAGATGCATGTATACATGTATACGTGTATGTACAAATGTATGTATGGATGCCTGTACGTATGCATTCATGCATGCATGTGTGTGTGCGCACGTATGTGTGAATGTATGTCTGCACTCATGGACTTGCGTATGTATGTATGTCTGGCTGGATGCATTCATGTATGTATGTATGTATGGATGGCTGGATGGATGGATGTGCGTATGTATGTGTCTGTATGCACGCATGTATGTATGTCTGGATGGATGTGCGTATGTATGTGTGTATGCGTATACAGATGTATGTTCTCTTGTATGTATACGTTTAAGTCGTTGCATATGTATATGTATAAGTTCCCCGATCAGAGCTTGCATCTGTAGGGTTCCTAGCGGATTCATATGGTTAGATGAGGTGCGGCGCCGATTTGGTGGCCGGCGGCTGAGTGCCCGGGGGTGCCCAAGGGTGCCCGAGGGTGCCCGGGGGTGCCCAGGTGCCCCATTTCGGTGGCCGGGCCCGGGTGCCCGGGGGGCCCAGGTGCCCGGGGGTGCCCGGGGGGGGGCCCGGGGGCCCGATTTCGGTGGCCAGGCCTGGGTGCCTGGGGGTGCCCGGGTGCCCGGGCACCCGGTGCCTTGGGGTGCCCGGAGGTGCCCGGTGGTGTCCGGGGGAGCCCGGGTGCCCGGGTGCCGTATAGCCCAATAGTTCTATAGCACTATAGCTCCATAGTCCTAGAGCCCTATAGCCGAATAGCCCTAAAGGCCAATGCCCCGTAGTCTTGTAGCCTTATGGCTTATAGCCCTATAGTCCTAAAGCCCTGTAGCCCTATAGCCCTATAGCCCTACCACAGCGCTATAGCCTTATAGCCTGATAGCCCTAGCCCTGTAGCCCTATAGCGCTGTTGCCCTGTAGCCCTATCGCCCCAATAGCCCCATAGCCCTACAGCCCTAAAGCCGTATAGTTCGATTGCCCTATCACCCTCTACGCCTATTGCCCCGTAGCCTCATAGCTCTACCGCCATATAGCCCTAGAGCCCTATAGCTCTAGAGCCCTATAGCCCTATAGACCCAAAGCCCAAAAACCCTATCACCCTATAGGCCTATAGCCCTATAGCTCCGTAGCCGTGTAGCCCTATTGCCCCATAGCCCTATATCCCTATAGCCCTACAGCGCTATATCCCTATAGCCCTATAGCCCTATAGCCCAATAGCCCTGTAGCCCTATAGCCCTATAGCGCTGATGTCCTATAGCCCTATAGCCCGAATAGCCCTATGGCTCTATCGCCGTATGTTTATGTTGCTCTATCACCCTATAGGCCTATAGGCTTATAGCCGTATAGCCCTATAGCCCTATCACCATATAGGCCTATAGCCCTATAGCCTCGTAGCCCTGTAGGCCTATAGCCCCATATCCCCATAGCCATATAGCCCTATAGCCCTATAGGCCTATAGCCCTACAGCCCTATAGCCCTATAGGCCTATAGCCCTATAGCGCCAATAGCCCCAGAACCTAGAGCCATATAGCCCTACAGCCCAACAGCCCTATAGCCCCATAGCGCTATAGCCCTATAGCCCTCTAGACCCATGGCTCTATAGCCTTATAGCGTCATAGCCCTCGAGCCCCATAGCCCTATAGCCCCATAGCCCTATTACCCTCAAGCCCTATAGCCCTATAGCCCAATAGCCCCATAGCCGCATAGCCCTATAGCCCGACAGCCCTAAAGCCAAAATAGGCCTGGTAGACCTAGTAGACCTCGTAGACCTTCGAACAGATTTCCCAAATCAGAGCTTGCCTCTGTAGGGGTCCTGGCGGATTCATATGGTTAGGTGAGGTGGGGCGCCGATTTGGTGGCCGGTGCCCGGGTGCCCATGGGTGCCCGGTGCCCCAGGATTTCGGCGGCTGGTGGCTTGGTGCCCCAGGATTTCGGCGGCCGGTGGCCCGGTGCCCTGGTGCCTTGGTGCCCGTGGGTGGCCGGGTGCCCGGGTGCTCGGGGGCGCCCGGAGGTGCCCGGGGGTGCCCGGGTACCGCCCTATAGCCTTATAGCTCTATAGCCCATATAGCCCCATATAGCCTTATAGCCTTATAGCCCTATAGCCCTATAGACCTATAGCCCTATAGCTCTATGGCCCTATAGCCCTAGAGCCCTAGAGCCCTGTAGCTCTACAGCCCTATAGCCCTGTAGCCCTATAGCACTATATCCCTATAGCCCAATAGCCCTAGAGCCCTCTAGTCCCAATAGCCCTATAGCAATATAGCCCATATAACTAGCCCAATAGCCCCATAGCCGTATAGCCTTTAGTCCTATAGCCCCATAGTCCCAACACAAATTTGATTGGGGCTTTTCTCCGGTATCACATAGGTTTGTATATACGCATACGCAAATGTCGATGTACATGCATGTGAAGATGCACATGCATGTGTATGTATATGTATACGTGTATAGAACGGTCGCCGTACAATAAAGGAGAGACAGAGAGAGAGAGAGAGAGAGAAAGACACAGCGAGAGTGAGAGACGCCTGCTGGTGAGCCGCCTCCCAAAAAACGGGCCGCCCCGCCGCGCGCGTCTTAAACTACAAGGGAGCGGAACAACATCGCGGACAAAGAACGGTATGACGCAAACTGTTCCGCTGTGGGGTTGGCCCTCTCGGGGCGGCAGCAACGTTCATAACCAAACGAAGGTTCGAGCACGTGCCGCCAGCGGGGATATGACCGTCCCAGTCGCCCTGGGACGGGCGCCCTCCACGTCCCCTGAGATCCGACGTCACAAAATACGCGCATCATCGTGTAGAGTTATGGCCAGAGCCCTCGACTCCATCTGTCCACGGCAAATCTCTCGAGCCGAGCCCTGAAAGCGGGCGATCACGCCGGGCGACGCACATGATCGATCCAGAGACCTGGAAAATAGGTAGAACTACCCTAACTTGGACAACGGGTAATGGTAATGCTGAAGATATCCATGGTGGTGGTACCGTGCCAAAGACTGCGCTGTGCGGCGCTGTGCTGCGCCTGGGCTGTGCCGTGCTATGCCGTCCTGTGCTAAACTGTGCTGTATCACAGTGTGTTGATCTGTGCTGCATCGTAGTGCGTTAGGACTCTGGTCGTCCTTGGCGTCTGAATCTCGGCCGAACTGACATGGATATCTAGGTCGGGCTGCCTGAACGCATGGCTCGAACAGAGCTGGTTGCAGTCAAAGCATGCGGGAGGCTCAACAAGCTTGAGCTCAAGGTCCGATTCAGTTCCGAAACGGGACGCACAGGCAGGGGGCGCAGGGCGCATGGACGTGCCACAGGATGTGCCAAGGTAGCACCAGGGGATTCACCAGGGAACGTGTCAGGGGATGCGCCGTGTCAGGGACCAATATACGTACCACGAGACGTGCCAAGAGGGTTGCCAGGGGGCGCCAGCCGACGTCAGGCCAGGGCACGTCCCAGAGGGCGCGCAAAAGGACGCGCCAAGACACGTGACAATAAACACGCCAGGGGGCACGCGACGGAACGGCAGGGGAAGCGCCAGAGGACGAGCCAGGGAACGCACCAGAGGCCGCGCCAGGGAACATGCCAACGGGACGTGCCAGTGGACGTGGCAGTGCACGCGCCAGGGGACGTACCAAGGGAAGCGCCAAGGGACACGCTGGGGAATGCGCCAAAGGCTGTGCCGTGGGATGCGCCACGTCACGTGTCAAAGGACGCGCCGCACGCGTGCCAGGGGACGCGCGAGACGGTGGATGTGCCAAGGGACGCGCCAGTGTCCTCCAACAGAATCCCAAGAGGGCTCCAAGAGGCGATTTTGAAGACTCTGTCCTGGTGCTCTTTGTCCTCCTCCTCCTCAGCCTCCTCCTCGTCCTTGTCCTCGTCCTTGCCCTCATCGTCGTCTTGTTCCATTTCCTCCTCCCTCTCGTCGTCGTGGTTGTCGTCGTCGGCGTCTTTTCTACAATTACACAATATGAAAATACTCTTCCACTTCCCCTGATGGCGTCCCGAAGATATCCGACACCCCCCCCGTATTGTTTTTTACACACAGGATTCCCGGGAAACGGGTTTTCGCTTGCGTTTTTTTTCAAAATGCTGCTCTCGCTGAGGCGCCGGCCTCATTTCTGCTCCCGAATCGTTCCGAATCGTGCTCCCGCTGCAGCGTGGGCCTCATTTTCGGATCGGTGTTTGGCCTCCGTCGTTCAGGATGGCGTTCTCGCCCCAGCGCGGGCCTCTTTCTCGCGCGCCCATCCGCCCGCCACCACCGCGCCGCACCACCACCACCACCACCACCACCACCACCACCATCAGCACCACCACCACCACCACCAGCACCACCATCACCACCACCACCACAACCACCACCACCACCACCACCACCACCACCACCACCACCACCACCACCCAACCACACACGCACGCACGCACGCACGCACGCACGCACGCACGCACGCGCACCACCACCCACTACGCACGCGCGCGCGGAGCCACAGGTCCGCTACGACACGCGTCCGCGGATAGAGAAAATCAGCGCCATGGTAAGGGATGGGAGGGAGGGGTAGGACGTCAGATATGACGCGAGCGCACCTAGCTTGTCCTCCTCCTCCTCCCCCTCCTCCTCCTCATCCTCCTGCTCCTCCTCCTTCCCTCGGCCCCACGTGGCCCCAAGTATGGCCCGAAGAGGCCCTCTAAGGCCACAACTTGCTCCCAGGGATCTTTCTGTTCACCCTGGTTGGCCGCATTGTTTCACTACATGTGTGCATTCGTTCCTTTTCCCATCAACTCTCATGAGCAAGGTTTCCGAATGGGCTGGTGGAGATGCGCGAAGCGTGAAGACTTGACGTTACCTCGCTCGTTCCGCCACCGTGCCCCCTGGCACGCTGAGGCGTGGCAAAATGCCAAGAACTGCCTGGCAAAGCTTCCGTATCTTTTTCTTACCAAAAAAGCCTCACCCCCCTAGCCGCGGATTGGTGCGCGTACCGCCCCAACAAACGAGGCCACGATCTGGCGTAAAAAGGCTACAGATCCGAGCACCCGAAACCACGAACCCCATGTTAAAAACTATCGGTCCGCGTCCCGAGCTTCTAAGTTGGCCCATGCAGGCAACCAGTGACACCAAGATGGCCCAAGATGCCTCGAAGCCATCCCAATATGGCCCCAAGGCGGCCGATAATGGCCTCAAGGCTGCCAGCTATGCCTCCAAGACGACCCAGCAAGGCCACAAGAAGACCCCCAACAGGGTCCGAAGACACCCACATCATAGATTTCTCCTTGGTTTGTTGAAATCATGTTCGCATTCTCGCCGTTTCGGGCTTCCGTCAGCTCCAGGCGTCCCAAGAAGGCCCCCAAGAGGGTCACACGGTGACCCACGATGGCCCACGAGGCATCCGATGGAACCCAAGCCCGCCTCAGAAAGTCCTTCGACTGCCCACGACGGCGTCAATAAGGCACCACGACGGCCCTCAGGCACCCACCAGAATGCCAAGAGGGTCCCAAGACGGCCCTAGAGAGCCCCAAGAATGTGTGAGAGGGCCTCAAGACAACCCCAAGAGGGCCCAAACGAAAGACAGCCCCGAGACAGCCCCAAGACAGCCCCGAAGCAGCCGCAAAGCATCCCTAATAGTGAAGGCGTAAGGTGTCTGATGTGACTGCATTCCTCCTCTTCCTTCTCCTATTCCTCCTGTTTTCCTCTTCATCCTCCTCCTCCGCCGCCTCCTCCTCCTCCGCCTCCGCCTCCTCTTCCTCCTCCTCACCATCATCATCGTCATCGTCAGCATTATCAGATCATCATCATCAGCAGCAGCAGCATCATCACCATCATCAGCATCAGCATCAGCATCATCATCATCATCATCATCATCATCATCATCATCAGCATCGTCATCAGCATCATGAGCGTAAGCATAAGCATCAGTATCAGCATCATCATCATCATCATCATCATCATCATCATCATGAGCATAAGCATCACCATCACCAGCAGCAGCAGCAGCAGCCGCAGTCGCATCACCACCGACATCGTCGACGTCGTCGTCGTCGACGTCATCGACATCGTCATTGTCACCGTAATGTTCGTCATTATCATCCTCACCATCATCACCATGATCATCATAATAATCCCACACCAGCATAATCGTCATCATCATCATCATCATCATCATCATCATCATCATCAGTATCACCATCATCGTCATCATCGCCGCCATCATCATTATCATCATTCTCGTCTTCAGCATCATGTTAATCCTCATGATCGTCATCAGCACCATCAGCATAGTCCTTACCCTCAACATCAACATCATAGCCACCATCATTAGCATTCACCGTCATACTCACCATCGTTATCGTCAGCACCAACATCATCATCACAATCACCATCACCATCATCATCATCATCATCATCATCATCATCATCATCATCATCATCATCATCATCATCGTCAGCACCACCGTCATCATCATCACCATCAGCAGCATCTTCGTCAGCATCAGCATCCTCATCATCACCATCACCATATCGAGCATCAGCATCACAATCATCACCATCAGTATCATCACCATACTCAGCATCAGCATCATCATAAGGATCAGTATCATCATCAACATCATCATCTGCAGCATCGTCAACCTTATCCTCATCACCATCACCACTACCATCATCATCAGCATCATCATCAGCAGCATCATCATCAGCAGCATCATCATCAAAATCATTAACATTACCAACATCATGAGTTTCCTCCACACCATTCTCACCGTCCTCATCACGGCTATCCCAAACCTGGAGACACAACATGTCAGACGTGACGGCCTCCCGTGCCCCCTCGAACAGCTACCACCCAGAATGATGGGCTGGCACAGTGACGGGATTTGCCGCAGGCAGCTGGATATCCAGAAGCAGATCGCTGGAGGTGGAGGAGGCTGAGGAAGACCTTAGAGGTCCCCCAAAACCCCAAAGAGGCACCCAAGAACCCCCCGAGAGGCCTCCTGTTCTTGTCTCCTCGTCTTCCTCATTATCTCCCCTCTCCTCCACATTGCTCTCTTCCTCCCCCAAAGGTTCCACATGACCGGAAGGTTTTCCACAACGGCAGGGGAAACACGCAGCCCGATAGCTTGGCAAGACGCACCTCGGCAATTCCCCCAGCGTCTGACCACAAATGCGCTTCAAGAAAGGCAGGGGGCGGCGGTGGTTCGCCGCTGGCGTCTTACCGTTCCCCGCCCGCCGAGAAAAAAAGGACCGCGGCGCGCGGACGCGCTCATGCCTGGGCCTGGGGAAACCCAACAAAAACAGATCCCGCTCCCCAGGCCTCTCCCAGGGTGCGCTCTGACCAGAAATTCGAGGCGAGTCCAGCCCACGTGTACGACGGATTCCGAACCCTGCGGTCAGGAGCTTTCGGATGTGCCGCTCCCCTGGTTCTGGACCACCTCGCTTCGGCGCGGCACGCTTGCCGCTTCCCGGTCAACGTCCCGAGCTGTTCCGAGCCCCCCGCCCGGCGGAGCGGAACGACACGCTGTCCGCTTGCACGGCATAGCATGTCGCCGGGGCCGCCGGCGCGACACGCCGAGCAAAAGATCCTGACCGTAAACCCGCCGCCCACCGAGTTGCCTGAATCGTTGTGATCGGCGCGGGCACGTACAAAGAACCCATGTGAAGGATGCAAGGGCCTTGGAGGCCCATGTGAACATTACTTGAACGAGATTGGCCAGCGAAAGTCGCCAAGGACGGGCCGAAGGGGCAAGGATGCCCATCCTGACTATGCGGGTTGACTGTAGGGTTCGGATTCCGCCGCTGAGTCGTTCCTCCATCGGAGGGCCTGGCGCCGCAGCTGCGCGGACAGGCCCAGCAGCCGCTGCGCTGCCGCCGGGCGCTGCGCCGCCGCCTCGGCGTGGTGCCCCTCGGCGACCGCGGGCGGCCCCTGTCGGGCATTGGAAAGCCCAGGGAGACACACGCAAATCGACACACACACACACACACACAAACACACACACACGCACACACACACACACACACACACACACACACACACACACACACACACACACACACACACACACGCATCTCCAGGATTTCCCTATGTCCCTATCTCCTAGATCCCCTGGATCTTCTTGACCTCCTCCGCGTCCCAGCTTCCCACGCTTTCATGGAAATCTGGGCTTGCTTGTATCTGTCCCTGTTTTCCCCCGTTCGCCTCGGGCGGAGCAGGCCGCCGCCGATGCTCGCGGCGCCCCGCCCAGCGTCCGGGCTCCGTCGCGGAGCGCTCCACGGCCTGCTCCAGCGCGGAGACCCTGGCGCCGAGGCCGCCGTTGCTGGCGGCGCCGCGCTCTTCCGCCGCTCGCCAGCGCTCCTCTCGACGATCCTCGTGCCGTGCGTTGGCCCCCGCGTGTGCTTGCCCACCGAGGCCCTTCGATGCGACGCCCGCGGCGCAACGAGGGCCGACACAGGCTGGGGAGCCGAACGGGGTAAACGCGAGCTTGGGCCAACACACGTCCTGAGGATCATCGATCCCCGGGGGAGGCAGAGGTCATGCCGATGCCGCTGCTCGTCGTGGGAGCCCTCGTAGCCAAACTGAGGTGCTTCGAAATCCTGGCCAGAGCGCGCCCCGAGAGAGGTCCAGGCAGCAACCCCGGACATGCGATGCATGGATTGCTTGCGCACGCGGTCCCCAGAAGTCCCAACCCTCTCCCCAAGTCCAGTTTTTCATGCCGAATTATTTTCCGACGGTCCCGAACCCCCCCAAGCCCCCTGCAGTGGCCAAAAATTGCAGAAAACCTCCCGCCGTGATGATCCTTTCACGACGCCAGCAGGTCTGGGGTGGCATCAGCCCATCAGCCCTGTTTTGGCTCCCCAGGGTTCCAGGGCCCACACGCGCGCGGCGAGCTCGGCCAGGATGGCGTCCAGGCCTAATTAGAGGGAACAAAAAAGTGCATAAACATAGACTTTTGGAGCTCGGCGCGGACTTATTAGACCGCCGCTGGGCCCCCCGTGGCGGCGCCTCCAGCGCCAACCCTTGCGCCGGAGGCGCGCCAGAGAAGGGGGTCCAACGCAGATCCAGGCCATCCGCGCAGACCTCCGAAGAAATACGGTCGGGGGCTTTTGCTTGGCATGTCGCGGCCGTGGCCCCGGCGAAACGTTATGCCTGGCATAGCGTGTCGCTCCGCTCCGCGGCGAGAGGCTCGGGAAAGGCTGGGCACGTGGACGCCTGGGGGGTGGGGATGTAGGTAGGCGTCGCGCTGCAGCACGGTTGGTCAGATCCGGCGGAGCGACACGCTATCCAAAAAGATCCCAACCGTACCCAAACATCCGGCGTCTCGAGATGTCCGAGACACGGGCCCCCGACCTCTAGACCGCTTCCCTGGGACCGGTCTTTCATCACGAGCCGTTGTTTGACAGCCCCGAGGCCCGATAGGGGCCCCGAGAGGCCGAAAACGATACAATGCCTCTGTCACGATGTTCCTGGGACGCCAGAAGATGCCTGGGTTCGAAAGTGGATGCTCTTGCCGATGCTTGTCATGGGCCTGTTTTCCACCACCATCACCACCACCATAAGTTGGAGGGGGGAAGGAGGAGGACGACGAGGACGACGAGGAGGAGGACGAAGAGTAGGAGGAGGATGAGGAGGAGGAGGAGGAGGAGGAGGAGGAGGAGGAGGAGGAGAGCCACGGGCTGAGGAAGGGCGGGGCCGTCGTCTCGTCGGTCGCCCCCGCCGCTCGTGGCCGCGCGCAGCGCGCCATCGGCGCCGCAGCCGCGGCGGCGCAGCGCCGCCACGCCCCGAGAGGGCGAGCCCGCCTGGCACAGGTGCCAGCGGGAGAAGAGGGCCAACGCCAGGACCCTCTTCCGCGTGCTGGACGCTGCGCACATCCTCAGCAGCCACCACAATGCGCAGCAGCCCCAGCAGCAGCAGCCCCAACATCAGCAGCCCCAGCGCAACCAGCAGCCCCAGCGCCACCAGCAGCACACATTGGCGCAGCAGGGTCGTTGGACAGGATGGCGGGACCAAAGGGGATCAGCGGAAAGGAGGACAGGAGCAGGGTCCTCAACCGCTGGCCCAGGTCCCGCAGTCGGCCAGACAGACAGCATGATGGCAGTGGGACCGCCAGTTGGAGCACAGCCATGGCCATGGAGAGGACCACCACGAGGGAGGTCATCGGCGCGAGCTCCACAATGGCACGACTAATACAACAACCGCAACCAGTACAACTCATACCATAATAACTACAACCAGAAAAAGAAGAAGAAGAAGAAGACCAGGTCCGCCTCCAGAAGGCGCCACGAATCGCATCCAGAAGGCGCCACGATACAGGCGATCCAGGTACAGGACTACGTCTACACAACAAAAAAGCAGCAGGACATCATCGACGAGTTCTCCCGAGCACGGAGGTGAGGGCGGTCAACCACGAGGCCTTCTCCTACCTCCCTCACGAGTCGGAGCTCCGACGCATGTGGAAGCATACTATGGCGGCTTGAATCGGAAGGCTCGCTGATCAGCTCGCTGGTGCCCGACAGGCAGGAATGGATGCAGGACGACTTATTGACGAATTGGAGATTACAACATACATGATGAACCTGACCATCGAGCCGAACGAGAGGATCAAGATATACAGAGAGGACCTCGACATGGTCAACAAGAGGAGGAAAACGATCGCAGAAAAAGTAAAATAATGGAAAGATCAACTGGAAAAGTCCGGCGTGGATGCCGTCAAGGTGAAGGCTCTGGTTACGGAAGCAAAAGGTCAGCGAGGCATTCACGAACGATTATAAGCAGGAGCTGAAAGCTCAAGCTGCGAAAGAGATGGAGACGATACATCGGACGAAAGCAGGGGCGACACGAGGACTCGCGACAAGACACCACATCCACGCCGGCAAGGTCAGAAAGCACAACGTTGCCAAGCGGACGACTGACAACATGTAACAAGGTTGATCGAGGAATTGAACAAGCGTCTGGGCACGCAGCAGGAAGAGTACGTCCAGCACCAGCGCCACCTCCAATTCTTCCACAGCGAACGCAACGCCAACATCCGAAAGGACGAGCAGCGCACCCAAAAGGATAAAGAAGAGATCCAGGCCATGAAACATGAGCGCCAGGAGCTGAAGGCGGAGATGGCCGCGAAGTATCTCGACAGCACGAAGAGGGCCTTGAAGCAACAGGAGGAGCACTTCGAACGGCACTACATGAAGCAGAACACGAAGGCGAGACAAGAAACCGAGCAAGCCAAAGCTGATGCCGCGGAGGCCAAGCACGAGCAACATGAGGAAGAGCAAAACATGAAGAATAAGACAATGTATAAAAGACAACATGAAAGGCAGCTTGCAGACATGGCATGGAAGCTTCAGAATGAATACGCGGAGAAGATCGCCAAACAAGGAGGACTATTCAGAGAGGAACACGAGAACCACAAGGAGAAGCTGCAGGAGGAGGCGCTCATCCACTTCGGGGAGATGCAGTCCAAGATGGCCAGGGAGCACGAACTGAAGGAGAAGGACATACAAGCAAGACGCGAAGAACAGCTTCAGATCCAACGAGCCCTTCATCAGAAGCACGAACAGATGCAACACGAACAACAACAACAACAACAACAACAACAACAACAACAACAACAACTACGTCGACAGATTGTCCAAGCAGAAGACCGCCTCAACCACGAGAAGAACAACGTGCAAGACGCTCAGACCGCAACGTGGGAGTCAAAACACAAGATGGCAGAATATGAACGCGTACTACAACAGAAAAACGAGAGAGCAGAACACGAGGCACAAGAGTGGCTAAGAAATGAGCAGAACACTTGGCGGGCGATGGTACAACAATCGCAGCAGTACGCCAACAACGAGGAGCACGATGCAAAGAGAAGCCATGACGAATATGACGAACAGCACAGAGCTTACCACCAACGTATACAGGAAGAAACACTACAACACGAACAACGACAGCAAGATCAAGCACATGAGCTCCGCATGCGGTGTCATGCAGAACTACGTCAACAACAAGTCATCATGGCGGAGGAAAGTGCACAACAAGATTACCAACACCGAGCTCTCGCACAGGCGCTAAAGAAGGAGCTGACCAAGGACGAGGAAATGGAAGCGGAGATCATCGGCGAAATGGATCTCGAGATTGGCAGGGACATAGAAGAAGAAACGCTAAGACAATACCTGGCAAACATCGAGCAGACGAGAATCGACGAGGAGGCGGAGAGCGCGCTGCACTCCACCATAACAGGCGAGTTCACCCAGCACCGCTCCGACATCAGCCCGCACAGAGAAGAGTGGAAAAGCAACGTCGACAGCGAGAGCAAGACCGCAGGGACAACGAGCAGCACGCCAGACAGTGACTTAAGCATCCCTCAGATTGGCTTTGCATTACGATTGCCAACAGGACGGGCACCCCTACTTCCACCATCAGACGACCCAGCATCAGCCGAAGCACTTATCAGCCTCGACACGCCACGCACGAACGACAGTCAGAAGACGCCCATACCAAATCTCGACCACGACGACGATCTTCAAGACCACATACACGACGCGGAAGCGATGCTGAACCCGACGCCACCAGTAAGCCCGACACCACCTGCCGAACAACCAACCCCAGACTACGACTCAAGGAAACACATCTTCCAACAAGTACGGGCACGTTCAGCACCGCCCGATATCAACGAGGACGGTATCTATTCGAATCGACAACCCACCACTACCATATTGATAGACATCAGCCGAGACGAAGAGTGTGAGACACCAACAACACCACGACGGAAGACCATCGATAATATCACGCCCACATTTCCCATCTAGCATACCGAACATCCACCCCGCCTCTACCTTGGAACTCCAGACAGAGCCCTTTCAGCTCCGCCGACAAGAGCCAAGTCAGCTCTCAGAAGTAGTAGCTCGCGCGAACGACCAACGCGCAAGGTGCGCATACACGACGCAGGGGATGGATTCACCTACCCAACAGACCGAATGCCGATCCCAATCGACAACCATGATGGGTCTGACGACCCCACCTCGCCAAAAAACTGATTAGGACTGAACCCGATGGGGGCTGGCCCAGACGGGGGGTCCGATTACTACACCAGCACGCAGGGCCGGTGGTCGCATCCAAAAGATCACAGGGAACACGCCTGAGAGCAATCTCGGCACTAGCATCCAGCCTGAGGACCGATGCCGATCGACCCGTGCGGTGACAGCAGGCAGCCCGAAGGCCCCACCACATTCTCCAGTCGGGAGAACTAGCAGTCGGGACGACACTGAGGTGCACGCTTTGGGGATAGCTCACTTCAATCCCCCGACGTCGGCACTACCAACTCGATGAACCAATTGCACATGCGCGAACCAAAGAAGCAAAACTATAGAACGCACTGCGAAGCAACACCCGACTTCCGAGAAGAGGAAGAGCCAAGAGCAGCGGGAACTCTACTTGCGCGGCAACCTCTACAACGGGCCAGGCCATGCGACGCCGAGGACGGGAACATATAGCCGAGCCGACCCCACAACAACCAACCAAAGAAACGAAACTGGATCTCGGAGCACCCCCGAGACCAGTACTGCACCCCCGGATCTCGGAGCACCACCGAGACGGGAGCCAGCGAGACCAGCGGTGCACAGCCCACCACGACCCGACCGACCTCCTGCACAAAGCACGCACAAGGCGACCAGCCACTTTGGCACAGAGACGCCGCATTTTTGGAATTTACCCAGAAGAAGGCTACTACATGCTCTTCATTGGAGCGAATTCGACAATATCGAGGAGAAGTTCCTCAATGACCTGCACAACGACAGGACATATTGCAATTACCGCGATGACAAGGAATGCAGCCACGACACGAAAATCGAGGTCCGACTCGGCGAAGCAAGTCTGAGACAAACGCAAGGCGAACAACGACCAGCACGACGTAGACAAAGACTGCGTCAGACACAGCTACAACGACCACCACGCATACCCTTGCACAACCGATTCAGCGGTCTAGCAGACGCGACGACCGACGCTGACGATGATAACGACGACACACAATACATTCACAAGCAACCGAAACGCGCGCACGTCGACGCTGTCCAGGCGAGGCAAGGATCAACCTTCGAGACGGGTTCGAAGGGCGGGGGGGCAGGACGAGTGCTGCCCGGTGGTGATGATTGCGGTGGGGGGCGGTGGTGAGGGGGGCGGCGGTGATGGGGCAGGGGGAGGGGAGGGGGGGGGGGGACGGCCACTGCCCGCGCCCCCGCGGTCCGCCCTAGCTCGCCATCCCCACCATCCCCACGGCGGAGGTGGAGCCCACTCGAACGCCCCAGAAGCGGAGCACAGGACACACGTGACATCCCCCACCGAGAGCAGGAAGCAAGCACAAGGCCTGGGGCTCGCCCCCACCGAGGGAGGGCACCGTGACCCCTAGCCATAGCGGGACGAGGTGGGACAGCCACGAACCCCACTTGGAGTCGGTGCATGGAGGCCTCACAAGTGCGCCCACAACCAATAAACCACGACTAGCAACAACCCGACCACACACCGACCAGACGATAAGCACGCCGACCAAGCAAGCACAAGGCCTGGAGTTCGCCCCCACCAAGGGCACTGTGACCCCCTAGCCATAGCGGGACGAGGTGGGACAGCCACGAACCCCACTTGAAGCCGGTGCATGGAGGCCTTACAAGAGCGCCCACCACCAACGCACCACGACCAGCAACAACCCGACCACACACCGACCATACAATAAACACGCCGACCCAGCGATCAACACCCCCAATCTCGCAACGAGGAAGGAGGAGCTCACGCGACCCATCAGACGAGAAGCATCACGCGCAACAAGCAGGCCCACAAGGTAACATAATCACAAACTGCTATGGATAAGACGGCAGTCCTGACAGCATCCCAGGGCACCAGCGTAGTAGCAAGACAAAGAGACGACCACCACAACAAGCCAACACAAAACATACGACCCGCAATGCTACCAGTCCAACAGCGGCGACGACTCCGAGAAGACACGACACACAAAAACGCAGCCAGCGTGGCCACGCGCGCAACCAGAGCTATGTAACCATTTAGGGCTAAACCACACAAGGGCAAACCCAAACAATCTACGACTCACCGAGCAGCAACAAATATAATCAACCAAGATGGAACCCAACAACAAACAATACCCCAATACAGCACCAGCCACCGACAGTCCGACACCAAGTGCGACCTCGGCAACACCAGCAGCTTGAAGACAAGGATACAAGCAACGCCAGCACCGACCTTATATCAGAACGTCTACGGTGACGACCTGCACCCCGCGGCGAGGCGCGCCCTCGACTAGACCCCCATCGGCAACAACAGCCACGGGACGAATAAGTTCTACAAGGACGCGTCCCACAATATCAAGAAGAAAGACAGCTGCTCTTGGGCTTTCATACTGTTGCAGGAAACAAGTATGTTCGAAGTGCGAACTCTCAGAGGCGCATACTACGGCATCGTCAGCAACAGCCACACTATGGATCTCGATTGCAGAGCATATACCAACACAACAGGCGAGATCATGGCAGCAATGCAGACACTCATGTGGATTATCGCGGCCAACGAATCGCAAAACGTCAACCTCTTCACAGACTGCAAGACGGTCATCGACATATGCCTCGGCGCGGCAACATCGACCGCAGACCACGACCTTGCCATGTACCTCCTTAAGCTTGTATACGCGCGCGCCAGCACCATCGCCAGCATCAACATGCACCACGTGCCAAGCCACGAAGGGATGCCTTGGGACGAACTCGCCGATGGTTTACCAAAGCGTGAGCGGAAGAAGCACGAGAATAGCGAGCCTACCAACAATGTGCCGCGGAGCTTCCAACTCGCTATCACTACCAGCACATACTACCAATGGGAAAAAAACTGGGCCATAACAGTCGAGATCGACCCGCAGACCCAGATAAACACTACAACAACCTCATCTTCGAGAACACGGAGCGCGACGCCAAGCCTGAGTGCATGATTGCGCCGACGGAGACTACAAACATCTCAGCGGATATCAAGATCAACAGCATGACCTACAACGTCGAGAGCATCGGAGAAGCGGAGCCGTCAGCCAAGCAACAGACGACTACAGCAGGAATATAGACTAGCGAATGGCGGGGGCCGATCATGCGACTGCAGCAACTACATCGCGAAATACACCTTATTGGGACCCAAGAAGGACGGACCGAGCGACGAGAAGCTACCAGCAACGGGTTCCACATGATCAGCAGCCCCCACCACAACTACAACTGCGGATGCGAACTGTGGGCCAATCTTATGCTACCATACGCTACAACACCGACAGGGCCATTATTCTTTCAACCATAGGATTTCCACGTCATCTCAGCCAGGCCACGACTACGCATTGTGCGGATCCAAACGAAGGCCTTCGAACGCATCACATGTGTTGCGCATGCCCCGCATAAGAAAAATAATGCCAAATCACGAAACAAGTTCTGGGAATACTTAACCAAGCAAGTATCAAAGTACAGCCCATCTACAATATCTATTGGTGCGAACGGGCGAGTGGGTTCTACGACATCGCAACGGGTTGGGTCCGCAGGACTTCAACAACAACAAGACGAAAACAGACTACGGCTACACGAACTGGCAGCGTCTGCACACATGTCTATTGTCAATGCACACAGGTCGGGTGGTAAAGATCACCATACATGGATGGATGGCCACGGACATGGACATCGCACCGACTACATCATGTTAAACGAACAACTACATCAAGCAGTGACAACATGTAAGACGCTATCAGACCTGGAGACGAAAAAAACCACCAAAGCGGACCAACCACGAGAAGATCACCCGCAAGTCCTTGCGCAAGTGGCTTGCCAACGTCTACCAGGGCAAACGGGAAGCTGTTCCCTAAGATCGACAAAACAAAGCTGACGGATGAAAAGGCGATCAACTAATTCAAGCAGATGCTCGACGCGACGGTGATCCCCGACTGGTATGCAAGCCTTGACAAGCACGCCTACTTCTACGCGTTCAGTATCATGGAGGCAGCCACCGCAGCATTCCCCAATAGCCAGCACAAGAAGATGCAGGAGTACATTTCCGAACAGACATTCGATTTCATAATCGACCGAAGACGACTTGCTAAGCTACTACGGAAGATAGCGCAAAATGGACGAACGCACTACCTGGCCACGAGGAGAATCACCAAAGAAATAGCTTGCACAATCGAACGCCCGACAAGAAGCTTACCAACAAAGTATCTCGACCAGCACTGCAATGGACTAATGCGACTTGCTATCGAAGCACAGCGTGCCAACACCAGCAACGACTACCATGGACTCTTCACCGCTGCTCGAGATTGGCGAGATGATACGCGGAAAACATCGTCACGAATGGCCAACGACGATTACGACGAGTTCCTCAATCAACAACTTACACTCGCAGCAGGAGCGAGGTGCAATAACGAGCCATGCAACGAATGGAAAGGAGCACGGAAGCATTTAATATTTGGCGGGCGTAAGCGACGCAAGACTTGGACATGCCCTGCGATGTCGGATAGCAACGGCGAGGTGATTGCAGACGCGGCGGCTAAGCACAACGAGGCCGCCCACCACTCCGGCGACATAGAAGCTTCAACACTCATGACAAGGACCGAAATATCAGAGCAATGCAGAAACACGGACGATATCTGTGGCAACAATACGATCAGAAGCGTCGACAACTTCGCCAACATCTATGAGCTTGCAGAACAACTGGCTCGGAGCAAACTCGGACGCGCTGCAGGGCCTGGGGAAGTTGCGGACGACCTTGCCCACGCAGCACCACGAGAGATGGCACGGCACATGCACCCGCTAATTTCGAAGACTGTATTGTTTATTCGAGAAGCAGCGACGCACAAAGGATCGCGAATGACACGCTTCTGGAAAGGAAAAGGGACCGAAGAGACGCTACAAAACCACCGTTCGATATCGCTTGCCAACACCATCATCAAGCACCACGACAGGTATGTACGCCAGTGAATGAAGGACCTGATACCTGGGTTATTCTTCAGCACACAGATGGGAGGGCGAAGTCACTACAGCACGGGCTACAACCACATCATAATGCGATTGGCGTTCAACCTGGCAGCCGCGGAAGGAACCAACCTCATCATGATCATGATTGATGTGAAGTCCGCATTTCGCAAGGTAGCTACGAATTTGGTATAAGATATGCAGATGAGCTCATACGACACCGACAACATGATTGAACACATGGACATACCTAAATGCATGCAACCAGTTATCCAAACCCTCATGCACAACAAGGACATCGGCAGCACCCACATAGCATGTACTATCGACGTTGACCGAAGCCCACCGCAGCACATGGTTCTTTACATACGCAGCACCAAGGCTAGGAACACGACCAGGAGTACCTATCGCCGACCTCACATTCAACGCGCTGACGTCTGCAGTTACGATAGACTATCACGAAGAAGCCATCAGAGCGAAAGCCGCAGTCAGGGTACCAGACAGCCCACCAGTATTCTGTACGAGTACTGAAGAGCAGCATATGACGACAACATATTTCGTCGATGATGTGAAATCGATGACAACGGTCACCGACGGCAACGTAACGAGGCAACAATCAAAACCATGTTGGGGAGACTGCTACGAACTACATTAACGCGTGGGTTACACATCAGCATTACCAAGTCCAACTCCCTCATCTTCGCCAGCAACAAGGAGGGAACCATAACAGCAAGACAAATGCAGATCGAGCAGAAGAAGTACACGGACATGGGGATGACAGTAACTATCACGCGAACGCTTAAAGTGCTGGGCGCTATGGTGAACGATCGGAACGACTTTACCCAGGAAGCTGCAGCACGTGTAATTGCTCTAAAAGGGACTAACACACCACTTCGAAAGACGGTGTTCAAGCGCGACAAGATCACCAATACTGCCAAGATACACTACCTCAATGTCCATTCGCGACTACTATACAATGCAAGAAACTAGATACCTGCAAAAAGACGGACACGGACAATATCGCCACAGCGTACACAGCAGCAGCAAGGATGGCAATGGGCAGTGACCATCGGACAACACAGCGGGAGAAGATTACCGACATCCAGATCATCAACTGGGCGGGCATAGCGACACCCCCACAAAGACTACGGCAAGCAAGGCTGAGAGAGATCATACGGCTAACTACGGCATGCCCGACCGAACTGAGAGCCCTACTCGATTACGACATCGAGAACAACGGCAGATGGTCTACTACGATTGCTGACGAACCCACCACATCAAAGCGTACACCAGCAAACAACACAACACGCCTGACCACGACGACATACGCAAATGGATACGCATTGCAAAAGAAGAACCATCCAAACTCAAACGTGTAATCACACACGCCTACAAGACAGCCATCGAGCACAACAAAGAACACGCTGCCACATATGCATGGAGGAGGCGCATCAATTACATTTGCGACGGCACCACCATTCCGACGCTTGACAACGAAGATCCTCAACATGATCGCAGGTACCTATGCTACAAATGCGGGCAAATCCTGGGCGGCAAGTCAGCGTACCAAAAGCACATGAGTGCGACGCACAAACAGGACGACCATATAATCAAGTACATCCACGGGACTACATGCCAAGTCTGTGTGCAGGAGTACTGGACGGTGAATAGATTGTGGCGCCAGCAGACACTGTGCATCACTAGCCACGAAGCTCAGCAAGAGACTTGACGACGACGAAGCAAGCGAAATATCCGAGGAACTAAGACACACACGACGGACCAATAAAAACAAAGGACTACCCGAAGATTACGCTGAACGCCCATGCGTACAACCCCGCGGACCATCACTCGCACTACGCACAGACGCTAAGCACGAACACACCTCAACGATTCCAACAACAGTCCCTCTGCTACCGCTACAAGATGAAGGGCGAGAAGGGCGGCGAAGACAGAGGGAAGACGATCTTCGAGGCGATCGACCCCAACGACAGACGCGAGCTGATACAGGCGACCGAAATACAGCAGAGCCAAGCACCGACGGGATAGACCAGACTACGACCCTGACCGTCACCGACCAGAATGCCAACAGCGACGACACTATGCGCATCGTCAACGGCATCGAGCATCAAGCAGAAATACAACATCGACGAGTACGTATACTCACCGTGGCCAACCACACGAGCCAGAAGCACAACGAGAGAAAGGTTGACTACATCAAAAACGCTATCTACGAGTCCATTCCGAGCATAGGCAACAGCAACCAATTACGTGACGAACGACACCCGTGGGGCAGAAAAGACGCCAACAAACACGACCACACGACAACTATGGAAGATAACGCTAAAGTACGAGACGCCATCTCCCTCATGTACACGTGCATAGCCAATGACACGGCCTGCATGACAAACATCGGGCCTATGACGACAACTGCCCCACACGAACTACAACACCTGGCGAGAAACAACCTCGTCACCATGACTGGCCGATCCATCACTAGCAAGCACTTCCACAACACCACCGACTACGACGACGACACAATACGCATCCTGGCGGCAGCATGTGGAAAGAGCCACACAGACAGAAAGGATATTGGCGACCTCAGCAATTACATTACACAGTACGACCGCTACCTCGCGGCGAACAAGCTGGCGTACCGTCGATCGGACCCCACAGCGCACAGCGCCGAAGGGTGAGGGACGACGTGATTGGAACACAAGACCCAGCAGCAGGCACGCAGACAGTCGTTTCCTGGGGCGCCCTCTGGCACACATCTCGAAGCCTGCATTCCTTCGGAGGATAGTCAGGTGACGAGAGTGTGCCATGGCGTCCTGGGAAGTCGTGGCTCTCCCCTCGGAGCCAGCATCCCCTTCGGAGGGCTGCTTGGGGCCTAGGTCGAGGGCCATGGCTCCACAGTGCGAACAAGGGCTGCGTGCTGAATGCTGGGCACACGTTGCCACGTTTTGCTGCCCGAACATGGGCACAAGACCACCGAGCGAGGCGACCTCTCCTCACGGCTCGGCGGCACCTCGCACGCAGAGCACCGCACCATCCAGAAGGTCCCCCTCGGCGGCGAGCGTGCCTACCCCTCGGCAAAAGGGCTGAGGGGTGACGGCGGCCGCCCTGGGGGGAAGAGGAGACGGGCTCCCTCTGACAAGGGAGCCCGCCGGGCGAGCCCGAGGCCATCGGAGGCCTTCGTCTCCCTCCTCTCCTCCATCGCCCTCAAGGCTTCCTCCCCTCTCCCCCTGGCCTGGCCTCGGCGCTTCGTTTTCGTCTTCGTTGGCCTCGCCCTCTCCCTTTCCTTTTTGGGCCCTGGAGGCGTCCTCCCTCCCCCCCTCTGGCCTGGGCGGGGTCCGTGCGCGCGTGCTGCCTGCGTGTTCGGCCTCGCTTTCGCCTTGCGCATTCGGCTCGCTCGGCGTCGGCGCGTTCGTTGCGTGCTCGGCACACGTCCGTGCGCGCTTGCGCGGTGCCCGCGCGCGGGCGCGCGCTCGGGCGCCGCGGGGCTACGCGGAGACCCGCGAGCGGCCCGCAAGGCAGGAAGAGGAGCAGGAGGAGGAGGAGGAGGAGGAGGAGGAGGAGGAAGAGGAGGACCCCCTCCCCCTCCAACTGATGGTGGTGGTGGTGGAAGACAGGCCCATCAGTTTGTTCCTCGAAGGCCCGCGCCCGCTGGGCGCTCGGCAGGCCGCGGGGCGCGGCGCGCCGGGCCGTCGGCCACCGCCTCGAGGCGCGCGAGGCGCCGCTCCCGCTCGGCGCAGCAGCCCGCGGCGGCCTCCTCGGCGCAGCAGCCCGCGGCGGCCGCGGGCTCCTCGGCTGCGTGCAAGGCCGGCCCTGGGCCGAGCGTGGCCTCTGGTGCGCCGCCCACTGACCGCTGCATGCAGTGCGGACGGTGTCGGCCTGCGTGCGTGCACACGCCCACCGCCGCTGGCCAGAGGCCCCTCCTGGGCCCGGGGGGGAGGGGTCGGTGCCTCCCTGGGCCAAGGCAGGGAGCGTCGTACACGCCACTCCCGCGCCCAGGATGGGCCTGGCCGCGCCCCGCAAGCGCCACCCACCAAAGGTCACTCTGGCGAGAGGGCCACTCTCACTAACACAAGCGCCTTCCACTACTCGAGGATGGCCTGGATCCGCCGCGGGGGATGCACGATCCATCACATCGGGGCGAACATGCGCTTTTCGTGCGTTTGCGAGTAGTGGAGCGCGCTCGGCGACTTGCGTGCAGCCGACTCCTCGGCGGTGCCGCCGGGCCCCCAGGGGAGCGCGGCCGCGGCGCCGCCGGCGCGGCCGCAGGGCGGGGAGAGGGAGCGGGTGCAGAGGAACAAAACATGGCATAGAACGTGAACTTTCGGAGCTCCGCGCGAAGTTCTCCGATCGGCGTCGCGGGCCACCGTCCCCGGCGCGCAGAGCGCGCCAAGGGGGCGGCGCCAGACGCGCTGATCAGAGGAGCCCTTAGCGGGCGACGAGCAGTATGACATAAACTTTTCCGCTGGTGGGGACGCCTGTCCGAGGGCGGCTGGACAGCTTCTTCACACACCCCACCTGCCACCGTTGGGGTGCGGACTTCCCCGCCGCCCTGGGACGGGCGGCCCCGGCGGCGGAAAGCCTTGTCCTGCGCCACTCGTCGCCCCCGAAAATCCGCGCGGAGCTCCGACGGTTCCTGTTTCTGCCACTGTTCGTTCCCCGAGGTCGGAAGCCCGCGCGGGCCCACGGAGGGCGTGCCCCGCGTCGCGCGCGGCGCGGGGCAGCCGCTCGGCGCGGTCAGCGCCCCCGAGGTGGTCCATGGCGTGCTCCGCGCCGCGCAGGGCGCCCTGCACGAGGTGCTGCCGCAGCGCGTGCCGGTCCTGTGGACGCCCGAAGCGGGTACCGAAAGAGCGGGCTCGATGCCCAGCAGAACATGTCGTCCAAAACGGGCAGCGGCCGCTGCTTGGCGGGCGGCCTCCCGTCTCAAGTGCACAGCGAAACGTCCGTAGCGGCACCGGCAGCGAGTCCGGGTCAGGACGATCAGGAAGTGCTGTCCGTTTTCGTACCCATCTCTTTCCCGCACACGTTTCGATCGCACCGAGGTCCGCGGGGTCGCCACCGCTGCAGCGGCGCGGGGCTGGCCAGAGCGCGGCGCGGACGAGCCGCTGGAACAGGGCGTTCTGGCCCACGGGCCCACCCTCGCCGCCTCGGAGCCCAGCGCCCAGGCCCAGGCCCGCTTCCTCCTCCGCCTCCTCCTCGCCATGCGGCTCCGCCGTGGCCTGCGCGACGCCACGCCAAGAGCGTCCGGCGCCGTAGTTTTGTGTGCACGGCGGACACGGCCGCAAGAAATCCCTCGCAAGAAACCCGGCCCCGAAAACCCGCAATGATGGGCTCTTTTCCCACCGCAGCCACCTCCATAAGTTGGAGGGGGGAAGGAGGAGGACGAGGAGGAGGACGATGAGGAGGAGGAGGAGGGGGAGGAAGAGGAGGAGGAGGAAGAGGAGGACCCCCTCCCCTCCAACTTAAGATGGTGGTGGTGGTGGTGGTGCAAAACAAGCCCATCACGCAAGCGAGAGATGCAAGCGGCGGAGAGCCCAAAGCACATGGAACGCAACACCTCCTTCAACGGTCGCGGAAAGTCACCGCGCAGCACGCGGAGCGAAGAAACCCAGGGTCCAGGGGCAACGATAGGGGGGGACTGACATAGGGGGAATGCGTCGATCTGGAATCGGCGATTCATCGTCGATAGATCGGCGACGCGCCCCCGATAGTGAATCCGCACCTTCCTGGGCAGGCTGGGGCTATCGAGCCCCTGTCGGCGATCAACGGGCGATTGGGGGTCGGTGCGTCCCCGCCGATGCCCATCCCTCCCCATCGTTGCACCTGAACCCAGGGCACCCCGAGGAAAGCACCCGGCTTCTTGATGCGCGCCCCATTGCGTGCAGCACGGGGTCTCCCCCTGGCCATCTCTCGGACGTCCATTCCCCTGTGTTTTTTTCAGTTTCGTGCATGTTTTTTTTGTTCGCCAAAGGATCAAGGATGCTCCTCGATGGTCCTCGCCGAAGGAAACAATGCACACGTCCGAGCGATGCCAGGCCCCAGGGCCTGGTCGCCGTGGGCCAGCGGCTTGCCTGCGGACGAGAGGCCCCTCTCGGAGGCCCGGGCGCTGCACCTGTTCTCCACACGGGGGCGCACGTCCCCTGCTGCCTGGCCCCGCGGGGCCATCACGGCTCGATCCGGCTCGACAGCTGCAGCAAGGTTGGGTTGAGGGCTCTGGCCGCGATGGTTGGCGATGTCGCACGTCTTCGTGAACTCGGATCTCACGGTTGTACACCACCCCAAGAATCGGCGGCGAGCGAGGGGGGGGGGAATGAGAAAGGGCGGGCCTTCTCGGAAGCCTCGGAAGTCCCCCAGCCTTTTGAGAAGTGCTCTGGGCCTTCCACGAAGACACAGAAACCACTCTGAGGGCTGGAGGGCTTCTGAGAAGTCCGCCGCACTCTGAGAAGGCCTTCTCCTCCTCACTTCCCCCCTCGCTCGCCGCCGAAAGAAGCAAGCTGCTCAGGCACGGGGTGCGCGTTCGGCGCGGTGGCCATGGTCTCTGCCGCCCCGGATCTCTTTTTGACAGTCCAGGGGCCCGGCGAGGGCCCCCAGACGTCCACAAAACGAGGCAACACCCCCGTCTTGGAGCCAATGCTTCGCGCTTCGCGATCACGCCCGAGCCTGGCCCCACTCCTCCGCCCCTCCCCCCCTGTCATGTCGCGATTCGCGCGGGCGCGAATCGTGACGTGACCGGCCTCCTCCCCTCCCCTCTCCCACGCCCCCTGGTCACACCCGCCAGGAGTGAAAGCAAACAGTCTCTTGATTCGTTCGGTACGTTGCAGGCCCGGGTTGTCTGGAACGTCCGCTGGCCTCCAGGCTCTCGGCTTCCGCGGGGGCCGACCGGTCCTCCTCCGATGCCGCTGCGGCCGCCCGATCAGCTGGCGCCTCCCGGCCCTTGGCCAGCTCCTCCCAGGGGCAACGACAGAGGCGGGCCAGCTCAGGGGGGAACATCGACCTGGAATCGGCGATGCGTCGCCGACAGATCGGCGATAGGCCCCCGATAGCGAATCCGGACGATCCTGAGCGGAATGGGGCTATCAGGCCCATATCGGCGATCAAGCGGCGATGGGGGGCCGATGCATCCCCCCCTGAGCCTACCCTCCCCTGTCGCTGCCCCGAATCCTTCTCCCCTGCCGCGGTCGGGCAGCCGGCCAGCGCTTCCGCATCCGTGGCCTTGGCGGGAAGGGGAGGGAGCGAGGAGCGGGGAGGGACCGAAACCTCTCCAAATCTCCCAGGATCTCATCTGCTCAGACTGGGCGTTGTTCCTCCACTTCGGCCTCGGGGGGCACTCCCTCGTCGGGCCTCATGACTATCAAAAAACGGATCCGGGGCGAAAAGCTGCCCAGGGTGAAGGCGTCGGGATCTCTGAATCACGACGGGAATCTCTTGGCCACGTTCGGCCTCCGAGGAGCCCTCACCGGGCCCCTGGGGCCGTCAGAAAACGACTCGGGGTGGGGAGTCGGTCTGAAAGGAGGGGTCCAGACCTCGTTGGGGTCCACGCTGTGAAAAATCGCGGCGTGTCCGAGGTCTTGGGACGAGGGTGTTGTTCCCGAGCGTCTCGTCCTAGGTATGCGGCGGGAGGTGGCTATCGAACGAGGACTAGCTCTAGTTACGCTTGAGGGAAATAGGAAACAACCAAACAACAGACACAGCTGGACTCATGGCTCCTGCCAAGCCAGCGACAGATGCGTAGGGCGGGAAGGCGGGGGAAAAGCGGATGGGAGGGAAGAAAGCTTGCGGCGCTGTGGCGAAACCACAGGCCAGTCGCGCACAGCCTCAACACCAGGTGCCTCGGCTGCGCCCTCTCTGCCACCGATCCTGCCAAGCCCGACCAGTGTGGAACACGCTAGGGGAGAGGTTCTGCCAGCTCCACCCCGCGGTGCTGAGCTCATGCGCCGTGAAGCCAGCAATCCTGAGGCCGACCCCGTCCAACTGCACCCCGCGGCCACGAGCAACGCCAACCAACCTGAGGCCTGGTACGCTGCAGGACACTGGCGGCGCCGACCCCCTGCGTGAAGCCGACATGCACACATATATATTCTCCCGCTCGCGCGCTAGCGAGCTGTCTCCGTGCGCGGCCGCGGCGTGCGCGCGCGGGGCGGCCCAAAATGGGCAGGCCCGTCCCGCGCGCTCAAGCCGGGGCGCCGCGCGTCAGACGGTGGAGTCCGTCTGGTCGCCGATGTCGGCGAGGCAGCGCCCGTCAGCCTTAGAATGGGAGAGGAGGGAGGGGGGCAGAGAAGCTGCGGAGACAGCAGGAGCTTGCTCACAGAGAATAGAAGAAGCATTCTCCCGCTCGCGCGCTAGCGAGCTGTCTCCGTGCGCGGCCGCGGCGTGCGCGCGCGGGGCGGCCCAAAATGGGCAGGCCCGTCCCGCGCGCTCAAGCCGGGGCGCCGCGCGTCAGACGGTGGAGTCCGTCTGGTCGCCGATGTCGGCGAGGCAGCCATACCCGTGCTCAAGGACCTTGCGAAGTGACAAGGTTTTGGCGGGCGGCCGCAAGCAGGGCAGGCCAAGCGGCGGGGCCGACTTGGAGGAAAGAAGCGACGAGGCGGTCGCTGGCGGTGGCGAAGAACAAGATACGAGCCCGCGCGTGCTCGGGCAGCGCAGCAAGAACTGTCGAGGCGGCGGCGGCTTGCAGGTAGCGCTCGGCACTGGAAGCCTGACGCCAACGCCCACGCCAGAAGACGCGAGGGACGTCTTCCGTAGCGATATAGAAGTCTGTTGCGCCAGAGCCCCGCAGACAAGCGGGCGTCAGGTTGAGCCCCTGACCTGCTTTGGCAAGAGGGACGCCCAGAGCCAAAAGCAGATGATTCCACCGAGTACGGAAGCCGCTCGCACCGAAGGGGGCGAGAGGATCGGTGGAAGCCAACCTTCCAAACACTTGACTCAAAATCTTCACCGTGCCCCGATCGGAGCAGCGAGCATGTTGCGTCGGGTACGTTCTTCTGGTCTTTGGAACAAGAATTGAAAGAAAAGCATCCCCGTCGACTTCGAGACGGTCGCATGGAAGCGACAGGTCACAGCGGCGTGACGCCAGCAGTTCGCCAGGCCTGAGGAACATCGTGAAGCCCATGAGCAGCAGCGCCGCCATCACAGGCCAGTCCCAGGCGAGACAGAGCCCGACCATGGCGCGCAGCAGCGCGCGTGGCAAGGGGGGACGGAGCTTTGGCGGCTCCGCAAGCTTCCATTGTTTCGCTACGTCCCAAGCTTCTGTCAGAAAGGCCTTCCAATGCGGATGGGCGCTTTGGATTCCCAAGATGGCATGGACCAAAATATAATGAGGGAAACCTGCATCATGAAGCCACACGCCGAAGGTCGCGAGGAAACGAGCGAGAAGTATCCCGCTTCGGTAAAGTGTGGCGGGTGGCACGCCAGTGTGTTCTGCTAACCACAGCTCGAAGGCATCAATCGATCTCGAGCGACGGTCGAGATACGCGGAGGTGAGGTGAGAATCGCGCACAAAGGGAGTGCGCGGAGGGCGAGCGGGCGCGGACGGCGCAGCCCGACTAAGCCCTTGGCCTGCGGTCGGCGCCGCGGCTCCCAGAGAGATGCAGAGGCCGCAGACGCACCACAGGATGAGCGCAGGGCGGCCAGGGCTTGGAGAGCTGATCACCGTGGCGGCCCTCCTGCGCCTGGACGCGTAGAAGGGCGGAACGAGGGCGTCCCGCCCGTCGGTCTCGAACCCCGACGCCTCCGCCAGCATCGCCCGCGCCGAGCTGAAGGACCCGCCCATGTTACGGTAGGCACGGCGAGCCCCTGCTTCGATCTCGGCTGGCAGAGCGTCCCCTCTCTCGAGGGTCGGCCAGTCAAAAGGCGGGCGCGGCTCGGCACGCGCAGCTGCGGCTGCTTCGGCAAGCTCGGAACGAGCTGCCGAGGACGTGAGGCCCGAATGATGTGGCACGGGCACCACCTCCGCGAAGGCGTCGAGGATCTCGGACGGAGGGGAATGGGATCCCCACAGCGCTGCTGGGATGGCGCCGTGACTGTCCTGCACGTGGTACAGAAGGTCGAAAAGGCAGGCCAGTTTGCCCGCGCGCCGCCGCTGCTCGATCTTTGAGCCGAGCCCGATGCCACGGATGGCGCCCGCCCCCATGGCCTGGAGGTCAGCATCCGCGGGGATCGCCTCGGGCTCGACGATGGCCACGTAAGGATGCAGCCACGAGGCCTCGTCAAGCGGCTCGGCGCCGCCTGTCTGAAACAGGCGCTTGTAGGCGTGCAAGGCCCGCAGGAGGCAGTGCAGGTCATCCTTGCCCTCAGGCTCGGCGGCCCCTGCGGGTGCAAAAGTCCTCAGCCACGACGCCGCGCTCTGGAAAGCACCTTGCCAGGCGGGTCCCCACCTCACCACTGTGATCTTCTCACCGCCTAGGTTGAGGCGCCACGCTAGGGCGCTGGCGGCCCCTGGAGGCAAGGGCTGCTCAGCGGCCGCCGAGGCCGTGCGCCGCGCTGCGAAGGCTGCAGCCGCGGCGCTTCCAGCGTCACCACTGTGAGAGCCGCTGAGAGGCAGCTCGGGCTCAGAAGCTCGACCAAGCGCGAAGCCGCTCGAAGACCCCCCTTTCTCGGCGGCACGCCCTCCTCCCTGCGGGGCCGCAACAGCATCGCTGGAAGAGCGCATGCCTACCGAAGTCGGAGGGGCCTGAGCAGCGGAGTCCGCGCGGGAGCTGGCTGGCCGCTGCGAAGTGGCGGGGCTCGGGCGACGCTTCGGAGCGACTCGAGGGGAGCGCACCACGCGACGCCCAGGCGACGCACGGGAACGCGACGCCGCACGCCCACCAGAGTGGTGACGGGGTGGCGATGGCGGCGGGGGGACGGGCCGCGGCGTCTCGGAGCCAGCACGCGTGCCGCGGCCCCGAGAGCGGCTGCGAGCCGCAGCGTGAGCGGCGGGCGGGGAGGCCTCCGCGCGGCGAGGGAAGGCCGCCTGCAAGCGGCGGAGGGCCTCAGGGTTAAGGCCCGCCACGACGCGCTCGAGGTCCACCGAGGAGTCAGTGAGGGCACTCAAAACGACGTCCTCGAGCTCCGTCGGTGAGTCCTCCTCGCACGCGGGCTCCGCTCTCGAGCGGCTGCGGGCGCTCGCTGGAGGAGACCCCTCAGGAGTGTGCGGGCCTTCCGATGCCTCCCCCGCCGGTGGCCCCGACGGCTCCTCAGGCGCGCTCGAGACGTCGATGGGAGGCGAGGAGCAGCCTCCCGAGGGGGAAGTGTAATCAGTCCCGTACGGGTTCGGAGACCGCGTACGGCTGCGGGCAGGGCTGCGGCTCCGCGGTGGAGGGCCCACTCCCGCGGCGGAGCTGGGGCGTGCCGCGCCTGCCCAGCGACGCGCATTAGCAGTGCGACGCGCCCTGCGGCCCGGCGTCGTGGCGGCTCCCTCTTCAGGGGCGGGTAGCGCCGCCGTCGAAGCTCGCCGCTGCTTCTTGGCGCGCTTGTTGCGCGCGGCGCCCGTGCGCGAGGCGGAGTGTGGCGCGTGATCACCGCGATTGGGCTGGTCCTCGACAGCCTCGTCCCGCGGGCCCAGGCGGGCGCGGACCGCGCGCCCCTCGCGACGGCTGAAGCTGGACGCTGGGTCGTCGGCAGGCCTCGCCAAGGTGCGCGGGTCCTCAGCTTCCACCTCGGCCAGAGAGCGCCCAGTAGACGACGCGGGGGCGTCCCCAGCACGAGCGGCGCGATCCGCGTTGGCGAGGCCCGTCGAGACCTCAGCGTTGTGCAGGACGGCGCGCAGAGTTTTGCGCCAATCCCGACCCAGCTGGACGGGAGCCGTACGCGGCAAGCCCGCGGCCTCACGACTGGCGGCCTCGCGCAAGCGACGGAAGTAGGCGCGGTCGGCCATCCCTTCCGCGAGCTCAGCACGAGCGACGGCACGCTCGCCTTCGCCGCGTGCTGGAGCCTGCACCGTGCGCCTGGTGGCGTCGGCACGCGCGGTGCGGAGTGCGTCGAGCTCCACGCGGCCGCGCGACACGGCGGAGGCGAGGATGGCATCAGACTCAGCCGCCCGCGTCGCGAGGGCAGACGAAACCCTGCTTGGGAGAGGCGCACCCGAGGCGGGGAGGGCAGCCCGAGGGGCCAGCTCGGCACTCGCCAGGGCGACCCGCGAAGAGACCGCTTCCTCGAGCGCCTGAAGGGCCATGGCCGACCCAGGAGCCAGCTTGCCCTTGCGGGCGCCCTTCCCTGCCGCTTTTGCCTGGGCGAAGGCGCGAGCGGCAGGACCGTCACCGCCCGTGCTAGGAGCGGCGGGCGGCGCGGCGGCCTGCGAGAGGGCCTGGAGCAGCACTGACTTGGCGTCGCAGAGCTGCTTCCACTTGAGCGCGCGGGCTGCTCGCTCGTCGGCCCCCAAGTGTGCAGGAGTCCTGTCTGGATGGCAGACCAGGGACTGGCGCCTGAAGGCGGCCTCAATGGTGCTGCGCGAGGCCCCGTCCACGACGCCAAGCAGCTGGCGAGAGGCGCTCACCCTGGCCGCTCGCTGGAAGACGCGGGGGGTAGCAGCCGTGGCCCCCTTTGGCGCTTCCCGCGAGCCGACACGCGACGAGCCCCCCCCGATCGCAGGCGGAGGGGCCGCCGCGGCCTTGGAGCGGAGGGCCAGGGGCGGCGCACGCTTGGCGGCGGGGGGAGCCGAACCAGCGCTGGCGGCGACAGGGTCGGGGCCGTGCGAGCCGCCCGCCGAGGACGCAGACGCTTTGGGCGTGGCGTCTGCTGTGGATGTGAGACGCCGATCGCAGTCAGCGAAGAGCGCGTTGCGAGGCCCGCGACGCTCTCCGCTGGCGAGAGCAGCTTCGCTGACGCTCTCGGCGGCGCCCGAGGGGTCGAGGGCTTCGCCCTGGGCGCCGTCGCCGGCGGCGTCGGCGGCCATGCCCGCACCCACCGGGAGGGGGGGGGCGGCCGCCCAACGGTGGCTGAGCAACCCCTCAGGGCCTCGAGCCACAAGCTGCGCAACAAATCGGCCCCAGAGACAGGTAGGGAATGGCGAGCGAGAGTCGGCGTACGCGATGCAATCAAAGCGAGTAAATTCTCCTCTCTCGGCTTCCACTAACCAGGCGGGAGGGTCACGGGACGGGGGCCTCACCGCGCGGTTGCGCGTGGGATCGTCGGCCCTATGCACGTCCGTGGGCACGTACATGCCTCCCATATATAAACCTCCTCCTATCACATAGGGCAAAGTGGTCGAGAGAACATGAGATAGACCAGGAGAGCTGCTGCGCCCGTGCGCGGTCGCGCCCAAAGCCACTTTTGAATCCAGGAGAACGGGGATCCGAGAGTCAGGGAGGCGAACACAGCAGTATTTGCACAGACTCTTATACACTGTTGTCTCAAGGATGTTGATGTGACGAGGCATGCGGAACTCCCATTTGTACGCGAGCCGAAAGCGCAGCGCCTCTGATAGCTCGGTGACCCAACGCGGCGCGACGGGGGGCTCAATAGAAGGGAGCCCCAGGTCCTGATGCAGTTGGGTGAGCTCAGGGCCCAAGGGCACGCCGCGGCTGAGCACGGCGAGGAGGCTCCGATTGTGCAGAATCGTGTGCCACCCCCCGTGCTCCGATCTGCGCCACAGCTCGGCAGAGAGCTGCGGGCTGATAGGAGCGCGGACAACGCCCCCCCAGCCGAGAGACGCGTCCGTACCGAACAACTCGGGGCAAGGCTGCGCCCGAAGGTCGGTTATAGCCGTAAAGGCTAAGAAGGTGCAGGCCAGGAGCTCGTCGCGAACATAAGGGGGCAGGTCGTATTCGATGCCGTCCTCGGTTGCCAGGCGCGACAAGAAGTTGTAGACGTGCGTAAAGATGGCGAGCAGCGGGCGGCGATAGAGGAAGACCTGGACCCAGCAGCCCACCAGAGAGGCTAGCAGGGAGCGGGTGGTGATCCCGAGGTAGATTTGGATCAGGGTCAGCCTGCACAGGGCCACCGTCCGCACAAGAGGAGCGCAGACGATGCCTATGCGCCCCTCCACCTCGGCGCCCACCACCACCTTGTGCGTTTCGCCGCGCGCGCGCTTGCCTGGATGCTGTATCAGGCCCACGCGCGGGTAACCCGCATCACAGGCGGCAAAGACCTCACGATCACGGCGACACGGGTCGTCGGGGCGAGGAGCGGAGCCACGCCACGAGAGCTTCTGAAAACCTGTATGGTCATCAATATTCAGCATCTCGACAAACGGGCCCCGCGGGAAGGGCGAGCGGTGGACAACCTGCTCGTGAGGCCGCAAAGCCCCGAAGCTGTGCAAGACGCCTTCATGCGCAGAGTTGGCAATCTCCACAGCCATGTTGTCGCCCATCGCCAGAGCATTGAGGCAGGGCGCGACATCCACACCTTCCAGCTCGGGGCGCCAGGCTCGAAAGGCCTTGAAACGCGAGGATGGCAGGCGAACGCGCAGGGCGTTACGTCTGGCGCGCGCGGGGGGGACGCGGAAAGTATAGTAAAACTCCCGTAGGTCGTCACAAGAAACTGCCAGCCACTCCCCAGGTGCCAGCCCCAAACGGCACAGCAGGAAACCTTGGCCAAGGCGCTGGGTGCTGGACGAAATTGAAGCACAGCGGCTGTTCACGACCGTGGGGTTCAGGATCAGCCTGTCGTAATCGCTGTCCTTCGGTACCCTGAAAGCTCCACAGGCTTCATCCCAGGCGAGGTCCGAAGCAGGAGTCAGGTACAGGGCGCCGCAGGCATCCCACTTCTGGAGTAGGGCCCACAGCTCGGCGCGGTCCATATGGACGCGCGCACCCTTCTGGCCAGCAGGCCACTCTGATGCCGGTAGCCGCATAACCTCAGGATCGATGAAAGCTTCGCGGACTCGAGCGTCAGAGAGGAAGGGAACGGGATCAAACTCTGGCGAATAATCCCACTTGATGCGAGACGCCCTGACTTTCAAATCGAAGGGCTCGGCCTGGGTGGAGTCCCAAGCCGCCGCAGTCGCCAACGACCCAGGCACAGGAGGAGCGCCGGTCGGGCAGTGCCGCATGGGGGCGGGTACGGAAGAAGAGGAGGTGAAAGAGGCCTCCAAAGCTGCAACATGGGTGGCCAGGCCATGGAGCGAGACCTCAGTGGAGTCGAACTTGGCGAAGGCTCGACCTAAGTCGCTCTTGCCGCCACGGGCGAGGCGAACTGCGATCCGACACAACCGTTCGATACGGGTGCGGACGCCCTCCTGGCAGGGCGAGACCGTGGCGCGGACGCGAGCCTCGGCGGGAGCGAGGCTGGGGTGACCCAAGGTGAGCCAGTTCAACGCAATAACCGAATACTGCGCGAGCGTCCGCGCCGCGCGCCGCAGTCTCCAGCGCTCCCTGCGCCTCGCCGACAAGCCGTCAGGCGGGGGACCAAGAGGTGGAGCAGGCGGGCACGGCCAAGGATCGCGGGGAGGCGGCCCCAAAAGGTACGGGCCGTCCCTGTCCATTGCACGCATAGATGAGCGGGAGAAAGATCCAAGAGAACATCGAGCACCCATCCCAACCTGGGACAGCGCTGCTGCCCAGTGGGTGATATCAATGTTCGCGCCTGGGAACAGGCGCAGCAAGGCAGACAAGTCAGCGACGAATGGCGCGACTTTGGCAAGAGCAGCAGGGGTGCTTGAAGGAGAACAGGCACCAGCAGGGACACCAACCTCAGGGGCTGCAGGCCCCCTGGAGGGCGCGCTCGACTGAGGCAAGCGTCGGCCAAAATGGCCGAAGGGATCCGAGAAGCGGTTCGGAGCAGAGCGAAGGGCGTGGTGGCGGAACGTACTCCTCCCTGCGGGGCCGCAACAGCATCGCTGGAAGAGCGCATTCCTACCCTCACGCCCTCGCTGTGCCCAAACGCGCCTAGCAACCGTAACAGCGTCGGTGCAGTCTGCGTGCGGCGGCGTACCCCGGCCCCGCGAAGGCCCACCCTTCCAGGAGGCGGGCGCCAAAGGCGCCTTCAGTCCTTCTTGGGCACCGCCTTCGGTGCCTTGGAAGCACCCTGGGACTTGAAGGGCTGCTTCGAAACCTTGGGCTGCTTGGGCTGGTGAGGTGGATGCTTGGGGAGCGCGTCGGCGCGCTCGGCGTCGAGACGCGCCCGAAATGCTTGCAGCTCCTTCACGTATTCGCCCTGCGCCGACAGCCAGCGAGGATCCACCAGGGGTGAAAACGGGGTCTGGGCCTCGCGCTCCGTGTGACGACTGGTCACGCGACACGGGGGAGGCTCCAGTCCCGTGAGGAACCAGGCGGCCTCGAGATAGCCGCGGTCCCCCGCCAGCTGGTCGATGAACATACACTGACACGTCAGAAGAGTCTGGACTCTCTCGGGGTTGCCCTCCTCGCAGGCCCGCCACAGCTCGGCGCTGAGGAAGGCGAAATGCGTCAACAACTCGTGCGTCGTCGGCTGAGCCCCCAAAGGACTGTGCTCCCGAAAGTACTGATGCATGGCCATGGGGGTCACGGCGCTGACTTCCACGCCCAGAACGCGGGCCAAATTCTCCTTCATCAGCCCTCGCACGTCGGGGCCGTGCTGTATCAGCGCTTGCTGCCACTCGCGCCTCCGAGCAATGCCCCCCATCTGAGCCGATGCGGGCGCGGGGTCGCCCGAACTCGCGGGCGGAGATTGAGCTGAGTCGCTCAGGGTCCCCAGCAGCGGATGGACGGTTGGGCGATGGCCCCGCCCCTGCTGCAGAAGGAGGGACTGGTGCAGGCACTGTAGCATGAGGCTGAGGTCCGTCGGATTGGCCGCATGGGGCGGCTCTGACCCGTCGGCGCCGCCCACCTCGGCAAAGCCGTCGGCCGCAGCGGGATGGGCTAGCCCAGGTGGCGGCGGGGGACCCATCGTTCCGAAACCGGACGAAGGGGCCCGAGGGACAGCAAGAGAGCGCGCCTTTTCCCACGCCGAGACCAGCGCGGAGGTCGGACCCTTGGGACGCGCGGAGACCCGCTGTGGAGCCACGGGCGCGTGGGACAGGGCGGCCTCGATCCCCGCAGGATCCAGCCCGAGGCGCACCGCTTCGTCGCTGAAAAGCTGAGGCACCTCGGGCCGATCGCTCCGAGCAGCCGGAGCGGAGCCCAGCGGCTCGGGTCGGCCGACCATCGTGGAGGCCGCGTGGGCTGCAAGCAAAGCGCGCATTTCGGCAGCTACTTCGGCACGAGTCATAGGAGCCCCGTCGTCCAGAGCCGCCGCAGGGGCACCAGGAGCGATCGGAGCGGGACCCGCGACCCGTGGCGGCGCGGCTGTGGCCGCGCGCTTCGCGGGCGGGCCGCGCGGCGCTCCAGCGTCCGCGGGAGATCGCGCACTTGGGGCCGTGCGTTCGGCTTCCTCGTCGGCCGCGAACCCTTCGGGCTCCTCCATCTCGTCGGCAGAGTGATAGGGAGTAGCCCGATCGGCCCCTGGGAGCGGCTCTTCCCCTGCGGTAGGCGGGGCGCCGTGCAAGCGTGCGTAACCCTCGCGAAGCACCCGAACCCCTGAAGGATGAGGCCAATAGACGCGGCCCCGCACCTCGGCGAAGGGAACGATGGCTGCGTCCTCGCCGAACTCTAGAGGGTAAAGCGACTCGAGCTCGAGCTCTGCAACCTCGATATCCACGACGAGGACGGATGCAGTAGTGGCGAGCGGCCGCGAAGCGGCCCCCTGGAGCTGGACGTCCACTAGCTGGAAAGGGCCTATCATCCCAGCAAAACCCCCCGCCTCGGCAGCCTCGAGCTCCGCCGTAGGGCGAAAGGCGCCAGGCAGGGCCAGAAGGATGCCCCCTTCTCGAGACGCGAGGGGGATAGCTGCCCAGCTGGTGTCGCCGTCGTCTAAACGCCATCGTGCGTAGCCGCGAGCCGTGGGAGCCGCGAATGGGTAGAGCTCGGGCCATAGAGGCCCTCCGCCGACTGGTGGCAGCTCGGCCATCAATGGGTGATGCCGTGGGAGCTGCTCCCCGAAGGCTGGGCGTCTGCCCGCTCGAGCGCTCGAGGCCGAGGCGGAACCCCGTAAGCCAGCGCTCGCGCCGCACGGCGGTCCTGCCCAAGGGAGGCAGGCACCGCTCCGCGCGGCCAGACGGAGGCCCTGAGTCTCCGCCACACGTGCGGGCCCAGCAGCCCGAAGCAGCAGCCTGCGCAGGCGCTGCACGCGGCCGTCACCCAAAGGAGGGCGACGACCGTGCTGAGCAGCCAGGGAGAGACCCCGCCGCTCAGATCCACCGCCAGCCCGAGGCAGACGGTGGGGCAGGCGGAACCCGCCGAAGGGAGGGGACAGTAAGCCCCCTCACCCTCGGACGAGTCCGCCTGCTGGATGGACCAGGCCGGTGCAGGAGGCCCTGGGTCCTGAAGCACAGAGAGGGGGGCGGACACGAGCCGCTCGTAGAGCGCGGCCCGCAGCCCCCTGAAGAAGATCTCCCCAGCGCCTCCGAGAGCCGCTTGTGCGAGCGCCTGCATAAGGCGTCCGCACGCGCGGCCGACGGGGGGGCACTTGGGCAGAGAAGCTGCGGAGACAGCAGGAGCTTGCTCACAGAGAATAGAAGAAGCATATATATATATATATATATACACACACACACACACCTGGAATATGTAGGTCCTGCCGCCTGCTGCGGGGGGGGCCACAATTCCTATGCCACAGGGGAACCGCAAGCACGGGGGGGCCCTAAGCCTGGCTGCCCCGGAGCCCAGAAACGGCCCCCGCGCCAAGAGCTAGCACAGGCCTCAGTCCTGAATTGTTTCATGACGTCCGAGGTCTGGGGACGCCTCCGACGACGTCGTCGTCGTCGTCGTCGTCGTCGGGTACTGGCGACGACGACCACGTCGCCGCCGTCGTCGCCGTCGCCGTCATCGTCGTCGTCGTCGTCGTCGTCGGAGACAGAGACATCCTCCGACAGGGGTTCGGTTCGATCTGCGGCCCCAGAACTCCCGACCCCTTCCCTGGAGGTAGCTTTGCGCCGCGCATCCGCTCCTGGTGGTCACTGGAGCCTGATGACATGCCAAAGCAGCCGAAATCGGGGGGAAAAAAAGGATCGGACTCAACAGACTCTTGTCGGACCCAGGATCGGACTCAACAAACTCTTGTCGTACTCTTGTCAATACGGGATCCCTGGCAGTCTGGACCTTTTCCCCAGGGCAGGCTCTTCATCGAGAGCCATGTCTTGACAGCCCCATGGTCCGGCGAGCGCCTCCCGAGGCCAGAAACAGCGAAGAGCTTCTGCGTCACGCTCATCGGAACATTGGGGGCTGCGGAGATCTGGGAGGGCCTCGATGTATACACAACGCCATTGGGTCGGCCAAGAAGCGGTGTCTAGACGCCTCAGCTGCCCAACCTGTGGGACGCTGGAGCGTCTATGAGTGAACCGAATCCCTTCGCCGAACTTCCTGGCTCCCCGGCCAACCCAACGACGTGGTGTGTACTGTCGGGACCTTTTGCTTACTTTTGCTTAGCGTGTCGCGGCGGCGGCCCTGGCGACACGCTGTGCTTTGCGAGTGGTTAGCGTGTCACACCGCTCCGCGGGGCGGGAAGCTCGGGAAAGCTCGGGACGTTGACGCTTGAAACTGGGGACGTGGATAGCGTGTCGCGCCCAAGCGTGGTGGGCCAGACTGGCGCCGCGACACGCTATCCAAAAAATACCGACCGTACCCAGACATCTGGCGTCTCGATTTCTGCGAAACACGGACCCCCGAGCTCTCGACCACTCTGGACCGGTGTTCCATCCCGAGCCGTTTTTCAACGGTCCCGAGGCCCCGCAAGGACCCCGAGAGGCTGCGAACGACGGAACACCTCCGCCTCGCTTTCCTCGCAACGCCAGATGCCTGGGCCCGACCGCAGATGCGAGCCCCTCCGAAGATCTGAGCTTTGGGCAGGCGGCGGCCGGCGCGGCGACGGCACGCGGCGATGGCGCGCGGCAGTGGCGAGAGGAGGAGGAGGAGGAGGAGGAGGAGGAGGAGGACGAGGAGGAGGTGGAGGAGGAGGAGGAAAGGTGGTGGAGGAGGAGGGGGAGGTGGTGGAGAAGGAGGAGCAGGAGGAGGAGGTGAAGGAGGAGGAGGAGGAGGTGGAGGAGGAGGTGGAGGAGGAGGAGGAGGAAAAGGTGGTGGAGGAGGAGGGGGGGAAGGAGGAGGAGGAGGAGGAGGAGGAGGAGGAGGAGGAAGCCTGGACCGCCGGCCCGCCGTCGGCGGAGGCGGCCGGCCGGCTCCCGCTCTGCAGCGGCCCCGCGTCCTGGGCGGGGGGGGGCCGATGCCCGATCCGACCAGCCACAACTGGGGAGCTGTGGTCCTTACCCCCCTGGGGGAACCCATCGCCTCGACGATCTCTCGAGAGGCGTGTCGAAATCGATGGGTCCCCCAGGGGGGTAAGGACCACAGCTCCCCCAGTTGTGGCTGGCCTGCCGATACGCCCCGCCTCCCGGGAGCCCCGCCTCCCAGCCCAGGATGGCATCGACGAGTCGGGTCGGCGATCGACGCGAATCGGACCGGCGGTGACGGGCGCCCCAGGCCCGGGAGGAGTCGGATCGGCAGAGATCGGCAGGCCAGCAAGGTCTCCGTGGAGACGCCGAAATCTGAATCGGAATCCGAGGTCGAATCGAATGGGAATCGGAATCGATCGGCATCGGATCGAATCGAATCGGAGGGGTCAAATGAGCCCTCCTCCTCGGGGTGTCTCCCCTGTCCTCATGCTCCTCCTCCCGCCCCCTCCTCTCTAGCAACCCTCCTTTCCGCCTTCTTTACTTGCAAAGGAGTGGGCGGTGGGCCAAGTTCTAACTAACCTCATGCCCGTGAGAATAAACACTAGGGGATAATAAAGTTCGGGGTTCAGGGAGAGATAATAAAAGTAGCCCAGCAGACCTCAGCATAATCTCGAAGTAAGAGATGATCAAGAGGGGACCAAGCCGAGCACGTTTTGAGACATCCTTGGCGTTTAGTTTTCATAAAAATATCCTCAACAATGGCTTATCTTTCATGAAAATTGTTTTTTTGTAAGTGCTCGTGTAGGGTAGCTAATGTGCCTCAATTTCCATGGATAATCAACCCCAGAGATAAAAAAGTTCAGGCGAGCGTGGGGACAGAGAGAAATGTAAAAGAAGAAGAATACAGTATAAGAACAATAAGAAAGAAGAATAAGAGGAGAATAAGAAGAGGACGAAGAAAGGAAAAATCCAAAGTTCCAAATCTATCAATTTTAATTTACAAGCGCTTTATGAAAATTGTTTTTTTAAGTGCTCGTGTAGGGTAGCTCATGTGCTTCATTTTCCATGGATAATCAACCCCAGGGATAAAAAAGTTCAGGCGAGCGTGAGGACAGATAGAAATATAAAAGAAGAAGAGGAAAGTAGAAGAATAATAAGAACATTGCTCGTTTCGTTTGAGTCTGCCTCCCAAAATTATTGGTTTCGCTTGACACATCCTGAAAAAGTGTGATCGCTTCGCTTGATGTTGCTATATCAACATCGCTTGATGTTGCTATCTCAACATAGCGTTTCGAGGTGATAATGAAGTTCGGCCTCAGCGCTCGCCGCCCAATTTGAATTTTGTATGGGGCGACGATAATCAACTCTAAACACTGAAGGGGGGTCCCTTTATTATCATCGGAATGCGGTTAACCCTTCTTGGGCCCTTCAAAAAGGTTACCTATCTGATGGGGTCTCGGCTCAACCCGTTAGCCACTCGAAAGCATCCGTAAAACTGGCTCCCATCGCTTTTCCTGCCCCTTCAAGACGGCAAAATTGGAAGATGGCCTCCAAGACGGTCCCAAGGCGCTTCCAAGATGGTCCCACGAGGGCCCAAGATGCCACCAAGACGGCCCACGATGATTCAAAGACGGTCCAATATGCCCTCCAGACGGCCCAAGAAGCCCAGAAGACGCCCCGAGAGGGCTCCAACAGAATCTCCAGAAGATCCATACACTGCTTCTGTCCCTCGAGCTTCAAACTGTTTCCGCGTTCTCACACCGAGAACGGCCCCCGAGGCCTCCAAGACGGCCCCAGAAGGCCCCCAGATGGCCCCCAAACAGCCCAAGAAGCCCCAAAGACGGCCCCAAAGGAGCCCAAGACGACCCCACAACGACGGCCCTGAAGCGCCAAAAGAAGGCCCCAAGATGGCCCCAAGTTGGCCTCCGAATGCCAAGAGGCCCAGTAGGCCCCTAGACACCCCCAAGAGGCTTCAGGAAGCCACAGAGGCCCTCGTGAGGCTCTCAGGAGGCCTCCAGGAGACTCCAAGAGGCCGCAAAGAGGCTTCCTATCCTGCGCCTCCTCCTCCTCCTCCTTCTCCTCCTCCTCCTCCTCCTCCTCCTCCTCCTCCTCCTCCTCCTCCTCATCATCATCATCATCATCATCATCATCATCATCATCATCATCATCATCACCATCACCATCATCATCATCATCATCATCATCATCATCAGCATCATCATCATCATCATCATCATCATCGTCATCACCATCATCATCATCATCATCAGCAGCATCATCAGCATCAGCATCAGCATCAGCATCATCATCATCAGCATCATCATCATCATCACCGCCACCACCATCATCACCATCACCATCACCATCACCATCACCATCACCATCACCATCACCATCGGCATCAGCATCAGCATCAGCATCAACATCACCATCATCATCAGCATCATCATCATTATCCACATCATCATCATCATCAGCATCATCATCATGATCATCATCATCATCATCATCATCATCATCACCATCACCGTCACCATCATCACCATCACCATCACCATCATCATCAGCAGCAGCATCATCATCATAATCAGCATCATCATCACGATCATCATGATCCTTTCCTGACCCTCATCCTTCCCGTCCTCCTTTTTCTCCATCCTCCTGCTGCTTCTTTTCTCCATCCTCCGTTCTCTCCCTCCTCCTCCAACGACTGGGGGAACGCATGGTCCAACAGCTTGGCGAAACTCTAGCCTAACGTTTGGTCACATAGGCCTTTCTGGAAAGGCGTGGGGGCGGCGGTGGCTCGCCGAAGTCGTCTCCGGTGGCTACTGTCGATCCCCCGTCCCCTCCTCAAAAATCCTACCCTGGACCCTCTCCGGGAGTGAGTTCTGACCAGACCTTCGAGGATGATCCAGCCACGACGACGCAGAAGAGACCCACAAAACGCCCAAGGCTTCCTCGAGCCTCTTACCTCGATCGGATATAGCCATCTCCGTCCCTCAGAAGGAGGGGCAGCAGCAGCAGGAAGGGTCGGCTTGAAAAGGGGTCGTTCGATGTTGGCCGATTCTGGGCACTTGAACGCCTGCCTTCCCCTTGCGCTCCTCATGCACCTCGTAGAAAATGAGGCCTGAAAGCTTCGCCCATGACCGGAAGTTTCTTATAGGAGCACTTTGACTGTAGCAGACCCCTTCTCGCCATGCGCGGTGTCAAAATCTCCCCCCACGCTGGGCCGCTGCAGAGTTGCGTTCCGGTCGGAATCTCCCAGCCGTGGCCACGAGAAGCGTCCCAGAGCCGCAGAAAGAAGTTAGAGTCCCCAAACAGTTAATGTCGTCGACCGATGGTCCCTCAGGAGGAGCCGCAGCAGGAAGGGGCCGACTTGCACGATGGGGGGCGGCCGTGTGCTCGCCGAGAGAAGAAGCATGCATGGGATTCTGAAGCTGTCGGCGCTAGCCACCAGACCTCGGGAACCGAGACCTGCAACCTGAGAGGTGTCGGAAGCGGGCTCCCTTTTGCTATCCTTGGAATGATGCCCGGAAGCGAATCCCGCCTTCTGCGGGATCACTGGCCCCACGCTGAGGACAGCACCGACCTTCATGAACGCATGTTCTTGTTGAAGACAAGGGCGAACGTAGCCTTCATCGATGTGTTCCATCAAGGCCAAAAACGACTGCTTGCCCCTCGAGGAACATGGATGCCCTCCTCATGGCACAGCCTACGCCCCCAGGCTGTTGGCTCTTCTGCCCCGAAGGAACTGCGTGATGCAGCTTACCCGATGCGGTCCCGAATGAGATGACTCGGACTCAAATGCGGATCGGCACCTTGGCAGAAAGGGTGCCCAGATCCGCCACTCTCTGCTCGCCCCCGTCTGGCAACATCCACTTGCCTCATCCTCATCCTCAGCTTTGCCTTCAGGCAGGACGGCCCTCCAGGAAGCGGCAACAGCAGCAGGAAGGGTCAGCCTGGAGAGGAGTCGGGCGCGTCGTCCGAGAAGGGGGGGGTCGCAAATCGTGTTCCGAGGCACGCGCGCGGACGAGCGGGAACCCGGGGTGGTGCTGGGAGAAGAAGGAGGAGGAGGAGGAGGAGGAGGAGGAGAAGGAGAAGAAGAAGGAGGAGAAGAAGAAGAAGAGGGGGCCATAATATTCAGGGAGATATCACGGCCCCGGCCATGCTATACCCCCCCCCTAGTCATCGCCATCCTCCACACACACACACACGACGTCGTGCTTTTCTCGCAACGTGCGCCCCCCCAAGGTCTCGACCCCTTGCGCGGGACAGGCTCTTCCCCCCGCGAGTCGATCTCTGACCGTCCCAGGGCCCGCCACGGGCCCCCCCCCCCGGAAGGCCGACCGCATGACAGCGAACCGCCCGCTGGGATTTGTGTCACGACTCGATCGGGTGTGGATCGCCAATGGAGGTCAAAAAATCCACCCCCATAATAAAACAACCCGGCACGAGAAGTCGCTAGGTAAAAGCGCCCAAAGAAGGAATCGAACAGGGCAGGGCTGTTTGGTAAACGCCCAGAGGGCCGTTTAGCAAACGCCAATTGTCCGGTCCGGGTGGTCTTTCCTCCCTTGAGTCCCGCTCCCCGGAAAGACAGGGGGGGGGGGCGCGAAGGGGGGCGCCGTCCTGCGCGGGTCCGTCGGCGCCCTCCAGCCTCGCGATCCTCTGCTCCTCTCGGGCGGGGCGCGGGGCCCTCCCGCCTCGTCCGCCCCCCCCCCAACAAAAACAACCCGCCTCCTCATCCATCGTCCTCCCTCCTCGCGAGGGGCAGCGAGAGAGGGAGACTGGCAGAAGGGGAACGCATCGATCTGCCATCGGTGGACACATCGCTGACAGATCGGCGATGGGCCCCCGATGATAGATGCGCACTTTCCTGAGCAGGCTGGGGCTATCGGGCCCCTATCAGTCTTCAGTGGGCGATTGGGGGTCGATACATCCCCCCCTATGCCCATCCCCCCCATCCTTGCCTCTGGCCTCGTCGTCCCAAATCCTCCCTCCATCCCTTGGCTGCGCCGCGCCCCCCCCCCCCCCAACAGCAGGGCAGAATTGGCCCGCCGGCACGCCTGGGGGATTTGTGATCGGATGCGTGGAAAAACCTCTCGCCAATAGTCGTGGCAAGCTTAGCCTTCTCGTAGGGCCACTGCTGATTGCAGCGGCGTTGCCGTGCTGATGGGAAGTGCAGGCGCCCGAACGCAGTGCAACATCGTTGTTCGCGCATTCCCAACAGAAGCTCCTCGAAAGGTCCTCCCTCAATCCCTCTTCCTTACAGGTAGACGCCCCTCCCAACACCAGACGTGTTCGCAGGCCAGGCCGAGCGTTTCGCTTGAAACATCCTGCCAAAATGATGTCCTGCCGATCACATGCATGGATGAAGGGCCCCGTCCACATTCGTGCTTGAACGTTCCCATCAGTTACCTAATCCCCACATTTGCAGATAAGAGGGAGGGGTGCACCAGCGGAGTGCATGTTTGTGCCGTGGCCCATAGGCGTGTGCGACTTGGCGTTGGAGGGAGATGTGCGCGTGTCTTTCGCAAAGCCATGTTCCGTAGCTGTTTGGGCTCAAGCTTGCCGCAGGTTTGCTGGTGGCGACCGTGCGCGCCCATGGCTCCTAAGTGAGGCAAAGGCCGTGCCCTAAGCGAAAGCGCAGGTGAGTAGACAACGTCGGGGGTTCGTCTTGCAGCCTCGCGACGGTGGGCTGGGGGCGCACAACGCTACGAAGCGGCAGGCTGCCCTCGCGAGCCCCCGGGCCCCGGCCGCTACCAGGAGGGCCCAGCTTGTGGATGCCCCCGCTGGGTGCTGACTGACGCTCCCGACGCTCGCAAGATGGACTGCTGGCTGGGCCGCGTGCCGTGCCCCGCCGGGCAAACAGCCGACGGGCACGTGCGGTGCGATCCCCAGGCGGCAGCACGCTGCTGGCGCACGCGCCCACCGGTGCCGTGCGGTCGCGCCGAGAGCAGGGGAGCAGCGGTGCGGGCCGCGGCGGCTGCGGCGGAGGCTGCTGCTCGCGCGGGCACGGTGCCTGCAGGGCGCTTCTGGGCAGAGGTGGTCCTTAGAGGAAAGAGAACTATGCACATACACCGATTCTGGCCAGGCCCAACCCTGAGCCCAGAATCGGTGCATACGCCCTCTTACCTTGGCCAGGAATGTATATGGACCGATCCTGGGTCGAGGATGGGCGTTGTCAGGATCGGTGCATGTGCATAGTTCTCCTCGCCCGAGTCCTGAGCGCTCGGCGCAGGGTTCCCCTGAGCGGGCCTCTGGCAGACCGCAGCGCGGTGGAAGGCGAGGGCGCCGCGGCGGCTGCGGGATCCCCGGGCGAGGGCGCCCCGATGGGGCGCGTCTCTTCCCGAGTCTGCCGCGAGCCGGTGGGCCCGCCGAAAGCAATGCCAGCTTCCTGCTCCGATGAATTCTGTTTCCCCTTCGTCCATCCCCAGTGTCCGTCCCCAGTGTCCGTCCCTAGTGTGCATCCCCAGTGTTCATCCCCAGTGTCCATCCCCAGTGTCCATCAGTGTCCATCCCGGATGCGAACCCTTCGGGATTGCCAACGCAACGCACGCCCAGGGAAGAAGTAATCCTGTTCGGGCACCCCTCTCTCTGAGAAGAATGGGGGACTGGTGGTCTCGCACAAACTGCTCGAAACCCCGCGTCGCAAATTTGATTGATTACCCCAAGCAACTACAATGGTCGAGGCTAGTGCGTATTCAAGATGCAGATATCGTTGAAGACTGCAATTTAGCTGGGTTGGGCATGTATTGGTCGCAGCACTTCGCCATGTTCCATCCTCGTTGCCTCTCAACAAGGGCGTGTTTGCTGCGCGTGCGTGGTTGCAGATCGCTCGGTTGGGTAATGGAAAACACGTGCTGGATGTCCAGTCGTTCCCATGGCATGTCGGCTGGCAAATTTCCTTTTAAGATCCAGCCCATCACGCGCTGGTCGAACGGTGCGAGGCAGACTCCTGGATTCCGGGCAGTCGCCAGCTGCTCGCAACCTGTCATCTGTCGTGAACTGCTTCTGGATGCTCCATACTTGCTGGTATCACAAGGGGGTCGGCGACGTAGAGAAACAATGAAGTTGTCCTCAGTAGCAGCTTGCCGAGGTCGATATGGTCGTTCTCGCAGTCGGCCAAGTACTTCAGTTCCCAATGTTGTTCTCGGCAACGTGATGGTAGTGGCTGTCTTCGGGGATCTGGTGGGTCCCTCGTTCTGGTCGTTCTCCACGTTTCAAGTGGTGGTAGTTCTGCAGATAGGACTGCCACTCTGCCTTCTCGCATGCATCCAGAAACAAACAGCTGTAGCCTGGTTAGTTAAGCCGCCCTGGATGGCATGGATGCCGACGCCGATAGATAGGCATACGTCTGAATGCTGTCAGTCGGTTGAAAGTGCTCTCTCCGACGCTACCCGCTGCACAGGTGGAGCACAAAGCGAGTGATCTCCTTGGTGACTCGCGGGACCGTTGGATTCCGCACGGAGGGGACGGTGGGAGGCAGTGCGACTGGCGTTATCTTGTCGTGGGTGGCGTCGCGGTCCGTGGCATAGTCTGGCGGGGCGTCTATTTTGTAGCTCGACTGGTCGGCGTAATCGGGGGGCCTCCCCGCTGAGATATTGGCTCGCTGGGTAGCCAGGACTTGTTGCCTGTTCTGCTCGATCGTCTCGTCAGGTAGTTAGCGCACCACCTTCATCCATGGTATTGCGCAAAACGGCGTCGCCTGTGGTGCTTGACCAGAAGGGCGTATGCGTGACACTCCCAACTGCATGTTCTGGGCGTCGCATGGCGCCGCACTGGTAGCATATGAGGTGGGAGTTCGGCGGTGGTGGTGGTGCCGAGGTGGGTAATGCCGGCATCTCCTCCATACTCTGGCATGGTTCGAGCTCGTGGTACCAGCTCCCTATGTTTGCTCGGTCCTGCTGCCGTCGCAGGCGTCTGCTGATTGCCTTTTTGACTTCTGCGCGGAAGCGGAGGGGCGGGTCCTCTCGTAACTATTGCTCGTGCCGATTTGCCCAGGTCCATGTTGGACGTTTGCCTGTCTTCCTGGCTAATGCGGTCGTAAAAACATTCGATGTCCTGAGTGACCGTCGTAGTCCAACTTGTGCTGTGTCTTGCGCCCTCGTCAAGAATTTTACGTAGGGTGGTAGGACCATGTAGGAATCGCCTCGGTAGGTACAGCAATCTCCCTGTTCTCCTGGAGATGTCAAGAAGTAGTCGAACGGCGTGGCTGAGGACCTGGAGGTTGGACGAGTGCTTATCCTGGTGCCTGGTGGCATGCCTGTATCTTGGTCCGTGCGTAGTCGTTGTGCGAGAGGGTCGGGTGCACCAGAGAGTCAATGCAGAAGACCTGATTGTAGGTCGGCATGTTCGGTCTCTTGAAGGTCTACTTGCGTCAAGGGCCCCTGCTGGTCATGGCCTCGATTGTTCAGCCTGGGTGTCGACTAGCTCAACGGGCTGATCCGAGAAGGCGCTCTTGATGGTGGCGGTGACTCCCTCGCAGGTCTGGAGATTTGGCAATTCGTAGGTATTCAGGATAGGCTCTGTCACGTCGAGTGTCGATCAAACCGTTGGTGTCATCTGCCGTCCTCGGGAATGGCTCGCCTGTTCGGCCCCCTCTCGCATGGAGCAGGGTTGGTCAGCGGCTGGGCTTTGTCTGGGCCGGACGTGACTAGTTGCAGCCTGCTGTGCGCGTTCTGCGTGCGCTCCCGATGTAGAGCTTGGGGCGCTGTCGGCGCCGTAGCTGTGACCTGCAATCGGCCCAGCGGCCTGGGTGTCAAACTGCCCCGGAGATTGGAGTGGGCACCCCGCATCATGTACCCCCTCTCATCGGACCAGGTGTTCTTGACTCCAACTCCGTGCTCTTTCGGGATTGTCGGTGCCCATTGGCTCCGTGTCGCCAGGAGCCCTAAGACTGGAGGAATCGCAAGGAATTCCGAAAACATCTGTCATTGGGATTGCATCGGAATTCCTCCGAAATAATCATGAGTGTTAGTTACTCAGGAGCCCTGAAGACAACCATTATATACTCATACATAGGACTCCGAAGATACCTGGAATCATTCTCAACAAGAATCACACGGAATCTTGAAGAATCTGGGGGATGTCTCCTCGGCGGGCCCACGGACTCCTCGTGGAATCCTGATGATGTCGTCCTGTGGAATCCTGATGCTATCATGCGGAATACAAAGCATCTTCTTCATCATTGTGAAAACCACTGAAAATAACAGCAAACTCCAAATAAGTGTGAGCCCCTTTCCAAAGAGCTATTTTGCATCATTCGCGATAACGCCCGTGACCGGCCCCACCCACCCCTACCCACCCACGGATCACGTCACGATTCGCGCTGGCGCCGTCTTGGAATGAGCCATTCCTCCTGCGCGTTCCCACCCAGCGCTGGCGCGAATCGCGACCTGACCGGGCCCCTGCCTTCCTTCCCCACCCCCCTCCGGTCACGCCCGTTCTCTTCAGGGAGTGAAGAAACGCTCTCTGGGCGGGGAGGGGCTTCCCTGCTCCCCGATCGACGGGCAGGGGACTGCGCAGCACTCGTTCGACTTCGCCGGCTCAGGCGGAGGGCACAGGCCAGGCTGAGCAGCGCCATGGGAGGAGGAGGCGGAGGAAAGGAGGGGGAAGGGACGTCGGCAGCCGCTCACAAAACAAGCACCTGTAGAAACATGTGGCCAGGATCTTCTGCTCAGCGTGTCGCGGCGGCGGCCCAGGCGATGCGCTATTCCTCGCAACATGATTGCGCGTTGCTCCGCTCCGTGGGGCAGGAGGCTGGGAAAGGCTCGGAGCGTTGATGCCTGCGGGCCAGGACATGGATAGCGTGTCGAGCCGAAGCGAGCGGATTTTTTGGGGGTCGGCGCCAGGCTCTTGCGAGGGGCATGGGGAGGGGGGACGGGTGCCAGCCCATGCAATCGGCGCGGACCTCCGATCGTTGGCGCTTGTGCCCTCTTCTGGTCTTCTGCCATCAGCCAGGCCACCGCCGACAACAAGCCGTCGCCGTCGCCGTCAACGTGAGCGCCGTAGCCGTTGCCAGAACCGGCGGAGCGACACGCCAAGGAGGAGGAGGAGGAGGAGGAGGAGGAGGAGGAGGAGGAGGAGGGAGGAGGGGAGGAGGAGGAGGAGGAGGAGGAGGAGGAGGATGAGGATGAGGAGGATGAGGATGAGGAGGAGGAGGAGGAGGAGGAGGAGGGAGGAGGAGGAGGAGGAGGAGGAGGGAGGAGGACGCGCTTCGCGCGACGCCAAAGCTCCGGACCGAACACCGTTGGAAGTCCGCGCGGACTTCGTGGGGGCGGCGCTGGGCTCCCCTCCCCTGCCGCGCTCCCCGGGGGGGTCCCAGCGCCGACGGGGGGAGTCCCAGCGCCGACCCTGGGACTCCGCGCGGACCTCCGACATGTTGTGTGTGTGCCGCTGTCGCTGCACGATGGTCGTGTTCTCTGTTTTCGGCCCCGTTCTACGGTCTCGGGCAGGCCTGTCGGCCTTCTGGGCCTCTGGTTCTGCGGCGCTCTCAGGCCCGTCGGTCGGTTCCTTGTCGGCCTTGGCCCCGAGGTCATTTTCGTTTCTGGACTGACATCTGAAGGACGCAACTAGCCCTGCACCCTGTACGCAACCAAACGCAGACTGCCGACAGCCGGCGGCGCTGGCGCGACAGGCCAGAGGACGGGCGGCCAGCTTATCCAGGCCAGGGTAGACCCTGAGATGGCTCCGGTGGCAGATTTTTATGCTCGTGACGCTTTTCATGCGGATCCGAATCCATACAAGCGCACGCTGATATATGGCAGCGTTGAGCAGTCCGCGTCGAGGACCAATGCGTTCTCTGGCTCTGAGGTGTTCTGGAGCTTGTGCGTCAGATGGAGCTGCACTGCAACAAGACAGGAGTCGTGCCCCTACCTCAGCGCAGCCCAGGCCCAGAAGGCGTGGGACACCGAACTCCCGCTCGGGGTGCCAGCGCCGATGAGCGTGGCGGCGTGGGAGGCGTGGCAGGCCCGAGCGAACGTGAACGCTGCTGCAATAGGTCTGAGGCGGCGGAATGAGATGCATTGAAGTGCCAGACGGGCACTGCCCTCTGGACACTGCGAGTCATGTTCCCCTATGCGTACCCCTTCCCTCCTCCTCCTCCTCCTCCTCCTCCTCCTCCTCCTCCTCCTCCTCCTCCTCTTCCTCCTCCTCATCTTCCCTCAAAGTCCCTTCCATCGCAGACTACTCCAAAAATGCGTTTCAAACATCAGATTCTTGAAGGCAGCCATGGCGACGAGAAGCCACCCAGAGTGCCAAGACCTGGAACCGCGATCCTCGAACAGCAATCCTCGATCCTGCTCCCCCAGTGAAGGTACATCACGCTGGCGCGGACGCTCCATCGCGTCGGCCCGCTTGGACCACTCGTCCAGGGTCGTCGGGCCGACGCAAGCCGTCCTCGGTGCGGCGCTAGCGACTCACGTCCACCGTTGATGACACCCCCTGCCCATCCTCGTCCCCCTCGTCCTCATCCCCTCCCTCCACCTCCTCTTCCTTCATCATCCTGCTCCTCCTGCTGCACTCCTCCTCCTCCTCCGAGAGCCGCGGGTCCCTTTGCCGCGGGTGCTTTGTTGTCGGGAGCCGGCCCACTCCCTCACCGCCCCCCAAGAAGGGCGGCTCCCCCACGAGCGACGCGCAGAAGGCAGCCACTCCCAGGGGGGAGAGGGTGCGCCGGCCGAGGCCTCTCCTCCTTCTGCTCCTCCTGCTGCTCCTCCTCCTTTTCCTCCTCCATTTTTCTTCGGCAGGCCACTGGGCGCGCACACCCGAAGCGTCAGACCTCCTCCTCCTCCTTCTCCTCCTCCTCCTCCTCCTCCTCCTCCTCCTCTTGCTGCTGCTCCTCCTCCTCCTCCTCCTCCTCCTCCTCCTCCTCCTCCTCCGCCTCGTCCGCTTCCAATTCCCACTCTTCCCCCTCCTTACAGGCCCACAGGCCGGCCACATCTGAAGAGGTTCTCCCCAGGATCGCTCGGGCGGATGGGAAAGTGCAGCCCGCGCTCTTGCGCAAAACTTCACAGCATCATCATGCATGTGTGGGCACGGGCGGGGGATTCACGACCTAATCCGACAACAAAAATGATGCGGCGATGATGTGGGCACACGGCGACCGAGAATACACCGGCCAAACATTGGTTGCGCCATAGATTGGGCACTTGGTGGCCGAGGATACGGCGACCTGCCACTGATTGCGCCACAAGGTGCGTTTTCGATTGCCGAGAATAGAATAGCCTTCTATTGGTTGCGCCAGACATTGCAAACTCGCTGGCCGAAGATTATAAAAAAAACTGCTATTGGCTGCGCCATAAAAATGCGCACTTGGGGGCCGAGAAGAAGCCGGCCACATATGGGTTGCGTCATGTATACATATATACACATATCTTGCTCATTCGGTGGCCGAGAACGAAAGGGCATGCTATTGGCCGTGACATAGGTTGCACTCTCGGCGGCAGAAAATCAAACGACCTGCCATTTGTTGCGTCAGAAATCGCGCTCTCGACGGCCAAGGCAGCAACAAACACCCGCGTTATTGGCTGCGACACAGGTTGCGCACTCAGCAGCCGAGAATAAAACGCTCTGCGATGAATTGATGAGTTGCGCAATACAATCAACCCGTATCAGAAGAATGCGCGGTAAGGATACAAGGGCCTTGGAGGGCCAAGCTGATGTTTCTGTTCAAACGAGGCTGGCCAGTGAAAGTCGCCAATGATGGGCTGAGTAGTCAAGGATTCAGGATGCAAAAAGTACCCTTGGGAAGGTTGCCCATCCTTACTATGCGGGTGGACTTTACATTGCGCAGCCGACGGCCCGAAAAAAAACGGCCTGGTACATTGGGGATCTCAAAATCGTGTGGTGACAAACCGCGCGGTGACCTCAGAATCCAAAGAAGCCTCCCTCCGCTCGGTCCGGTCGTTTTGCTGACGATCCCGAAGCCCGTGGAGGGCCCCCAAAGGCCAGCAGAAGCGGAAAACCTCAGGACCCGTTTCCCTCAGAACCCATTCGGTCATGTGCCAGATAACCCTTAGATTCTGACATCCGAGCACTGTCCTCACTCGTCCTAGCTCAGGGGGTTCCAACTCCAGGAAGAGATTGACGGACGTTCCCGTCACGAAGTCATGCGGCAACTATATAGTGCTGTTAGATGAATGCAAACATGAAAAACGATACGCGCGCTCTAAAAGAGAGAGAGAGAGAGACAGAGAGACAGAGAGAGGCGCGCGCACACTTTTACCGCTACGCTTTGCGCCACGGTAAGCGCTGGCATGGTACGACTTGAGCCGATAGCCCGGAAACGCGCGTAGGCTCGTTCAGAAAGAGGCAGGGGGAGCGACAGCAACGACTCCCCGGGCGAATTGCTCCTGAGCCACCAAAGCCTTTGCGTGTCAGCCTGCAGCACACCTCAACAGGGCGCGCCAACCCCAAACAGCTTTCACGGCGCAGCCCGTCCGGTCCGAGTGGCATCTGATCATGCTGCAGAGGTCAGGGCTCGGCTGCTCGACGAGGCCTGAGCGGACTCGACAGGCCCGCGGGGCTCCCGGCGCTGTACGCTCAACCGGTGCTGTCCTTGCCGCGGCCTCCCTTCGACCTCGTTCCCTTGGAACCCCTGCCAGCCGCCGTCCCGGCGCCAGCTATTCTACGGGTCACTCTCCGCAGTCCACGCTCCGGTCGCATCGCGGCCTTTTTTATCGCGGTCTTGCCGCGGGCGGCCATTGGCCCAGTGACCAGACAGATCGTTGCCCAACCAGGACGTTGACCTTTGCCAGGGCGTCGAAGAGGAGCCGCCTCCTCCTTCGTTTCTCCGGGGCCCCCAAGAAGCCCCCAAGAGAGGCCCCGAGAGGTCCCCAGTGGGCCCCCAGGAAGCCCTAAGAAACCCCAAGAGGCCCCCAAGACGCCCTCCAGGGGCCCTCCAGAGGCTCCAAAGACCCGAGAGCCCTCAGAGAAACACCAAGAAGCTTGCCTGACGACTCTGACCCACAACCCAGGCACCGTGGCGGGATGGGCCGAAGGCCAATAGACCCGCCGCCGCCTGTGGTCTTGCCACAGGGGTGCCCGGCGTGCTAGACCCTGCTAGTTTTGTGTTGGGTTCCTTTTGCAAAACGAACTCTTCGCCGGTCTCGCCTGGAAGACCGCGCCGCTGCGCAACCCACGTCTCCAAAAACGGCCGTTTCGCTCGACACATCCTCAATCAATCGCGATCTTGGGGATTCTAGCCCAAGATGCCTTATGATAAGAATGATCGTTTCGCCCAAGACAGCCTCAAGATGACGGCAGACGGCCCACCAGACCCCCAAGAGGCCTCCAAGACGGCCCAAGAGGCCTCCAAGAGGTCCTCCAGGAAGGCCCGAAGAGACCAAAATCATGGACTTCCCGTACATTTGCTTCGTTTCGGCTTTCCGACGGCCCGACACTGCCCAAGAGCCCCCCAAGATCGCCCAAGAGGCCTCAAAAATGGCCCCAGAACGGCCCACGAGGCCTCCAAGACGGCCCCAAGAGGGCCCCAAGACGGCCAAAGAGGACTCCAAGACGCCCAAGATGGCCTCCAAGACGGCCCAAGAGCACCCCAAGAGAGCCCCAAGACGGCTTCCGACGGCGTCAGACGGACCAGGAATGCCCTAAGACGGCAAAAGCGGCCCCCGAGAAGCCCCCAAAGGCCCCCAAGAGGCCCAAGGAGGCCCCCAAGATGCCTCCAAGAGGCTCCCAGGAAGCTCCCAGGAGGCTCCAAGAGTGCCCACTCCTCCCCCTCCTCCTCCCCCTCCTCCTCCTCCTCCTCCTCCTCCTCCTCCTCCTCCTCCTCCTCCTCCTCCTCCTCCTGATATTCCCCGCCATCCTCCCCCAAGTGTTCCCCGAAAGGTTTCCACAACGGTTGGGGGAACACATAGTCCGATAGCTTGGCAGAGCTCTTGCCACAACGCTCGGTCACATGGGCGATTCCAAAAGGCAGGGGGCGGCGGTGACTCGCCGTGGGCGCCTTCGCTAGCACTGTTGACTGGAAAATGTAAACATGTATAACGGCACGCGCGCTCTAGGAGAGAGGCGCGCGCACCCTTCTACACTCCTTTTGCGGCTAACCATGCTTCGCGCCACGGTGAGCCAAACGCGCGGAAGCGCGCGCGCAGGCACGCTCCAAAGAGAGGAACGGGGGAGCGACAATAACGACGAATCCCCTTAATTGGCTTTCGCGTCAAAGCTCGGGTCTCGGTGGCCGCTCGAGGCGCTCCCGGCACCCCGGGCACGCCCTCGGCGAGGCGCAGCTGCTGGAGCGCACCTCGAGGAACCGACGAGGACCAACGAATAACCCGAGAACCTCGAGCACCGAACACGCGCGGGAGGCCGAAGATGGCGAACAGAACCTCTGGATGCGGCCGTTTCCCTCAGGACCCGCTTGCTCCGTGGCGGCCGCCCCTTCCCTCCCGCGGGCCGCGGCCCCGGACCCGGGCCCGGAGGAAGAGCTGCTGCCCGAGCCCGTGGGCTGCCTCCCCGCCTCGAGCGGGAGGGCGCACGCGAGGCTGAGCAGCGCCCCGGACACTGGCCGCCTGGCGCGCGCTCCCACCACCGGGGGCGGCCTGAGCTGGCGCCAGGGAGGAGGAGGAGGAGGAGGAGGAGGAGGCGGAGGCGGAGGAGGAGGAGGAGGAGGAGGGGGAGGGGGAAGGCCAGGTCCTCCGGGACACATTCTTGAGGGTGGCGGCCAGGTCCTCCAGGCTGCCCTCGAGCACGGGCGGGCGCCGGCCACCAACCGCAAAACGCCGGCCCCGGTCGACGCTGGGCCTGTCCTGGGCTCTGGCCCTCTGGGCGCACGGGGAGTCCTCTTCCTCGTCGTCAACCTCCTCCTCGTGCGCGCCCTCCTCTTTTCTCTCCCCTCTCGTCCCTTCTCAGCAATCCCTCCTGACTCCTGACCTCTCACCATCCCTCCGCCTCCTCCTCTTTTCCTTATCCTCCTCCGCCGCATTATCCTCCTCCTCCTCCTCCTCCGCCTACTCCTCCTCGTCCTCATCCTCATCCTCTTCTTCTTCAGCATCATCATATTCGTCGTCGTCGACGAAATCAGATTCACCATCACCAGGACCACAACCATCAACAGCAGCATCAACATTACTATCATCGTCTTTACCCTCCTCATATGGTTCATCATGTTCGTCATCATCATCACCATCGTCATCACCATCATCATCATCATCATCATCACCATCATCATCATCACCACCATCGTCATCACCATCACCATCACCATCACCATCACCATCACCATCACCATCACCATCACATCATCATCATCATCATCATCATCATCATCATCATCATCACCACCATCACCATCATCACCATCATCACCATCCTCATCATCAGCAGCATCACCATCACCACCATCATCACCATCACCATCATCCGCATCAGCTGCATCACCCTCATCAGCAGCAGCCACCTGCAACAATCTCCCCCCCCCCCTCCCTCTGCGCCACCCTCGGGCCCGGGACCGGCCCGGCGCCTGGGGCCGGCGCGCTGCGGGTGGGCAGTGCCTGCGCCCTCCGCGGGGCCTCGACGCGGCTCAGCCTCTCCCGCGCGGCGGCCAGCTCGGGGTCGGCGCACGGCGCCGCTGCCTCGGGCGGGTCCTGCGCGCGGCCGCAGGGCTTCGGGCACCGGGGAGCAACCCGCCTCTCGGGCCGGGCGAAAGGGGGGATAGCAAAGGAGGCAGTTTGAGAAGCAACTCGCGTGGCTGATTTTCCCGGCGCCTCCCGGCGCCGGAGGCGGCTATGTATCGAGGGATGGGCCCGGCGGCGGGGCAGAAACCAGCTGCATGCAGCAAATGTCGTAACCCCCCCTTTCCCAATCCCCCCCTTTCGTCTGGCCCGCGCCCCCCCCCCCCGCTGCGACAAACATCACGACGAAAGGGCTTGCAATTTTCGACCTCCAGGGGCGGATTCCAGGGCCCCGGGAGCGGCATAAAACGACTTCGGACGAAAGGCCGGTCCTGAGGAAGGGGTCGAGAGCTCCGGGAGGTCGACATTAACGAATAAGAATCACGAGTCCGACGCCGGAGTCCGGGGCACCCCTCAGATTGACAAACCCAAGGCGATGACAATCTGCGGGATGCGCACCATAAACTGGGGGAGCATTCAAAAGCGACACTATGATGAAGCGATGCCGATCTTGAGGGTATGTTTGGACATGTTGCAGGCTGGCGACGAAACATCGGCACCGGAGCAGGGAAACGGGTCGAATCGGAACGAGCGCCGGATTGGGCTGCAACGGCACGGAACGGAACTCGAACCGGGCCGGCCGCGCCGAGATCCACACCCGCGCCGCGCAAGCACAAGGCCGCGTCGGATCGCCAGAATATCGGGATCGACTCGGTATGAAATCGGAGTGATCGGATCCTGGCGAGCGGGAAAGAGAAGGTCCTCTGGAGACCAGAATCCGCTCGAAGTCCGGATCGCCCCCCACGCCCCGCCCCACGCTCTCGCGACGGGCGCGAGCATTCCGAGCAGGTGGACACGCGGCGAGCGGCCGCGGAAGCGGAGAGCCCCCACCGAACACGTAGCATCATCGACCGGCGAGCACACCCAAGGCCTTGAAGAAAAGAAACACCGCACCGTCACAGCACCCCCGCGACTTGCTCGAGGTCTTTCTGCGAGCGTCCGAACATGGGTGGCCGGCCAAAAAAACACCACACCACTGGCTGCACCAGGCTTCATGGACCGACCCCCGACGTGGTATTTTTCACAGCATGGCGACCTTACGCGGTGCCTTGCGCGGGCCGCCAGCAAGGCGCGCGAATGTCGGCACAGTCGCCCACATTATTCGCCGCCCCTCAGACGAGATCTTCCCCCGGGGCCAGTTTTTTATCCTCAATCGTTGTTCATGTGTCCTGAAGCCCAATAAGGGCGGCCATCAGCAACACATAGCGAAAGGTCACCTGTCGTGCTTTCACGATTCAAGGGGGTCTGAGTAGGCCGACGCGCTCTCGTCCAATACTGCATGCAGGCTAACGCCCACAATCCACGCGCGAAGACCCTGGCCGGACGAAACCCTGGGACCTCACGCCTGCGGAGCCAACAGGTGTTGTCAAGAGTGGACTGGGTCAAAGAGCCGATCCCGCCCTGTGTCATACAGGGTGGTAATAATGATAAACGTAGCACCCCGCAGCCGCGGATAGGAGTGAGGGGGCGGCGGGGGACGCCTGCAGTCTGTGAGGCTCTGAAGAAGCCCGCCGCAGGCACCATTTAAAAAAAAAAACGAAAGAATATGCAACGAGCCCACCGCAGGTGCCGATTTTTTCGCTAATCCGATGTGGGTGGGTCGCAGGTGGGTCGCGGGTGGGTGTGTCGCGGGCGGGTCGCGGATGGGTCGCGGACCAGGTCCCGGGTGAGTCACGGGTGGGTCGCGGGTGGGTCGCGGGCGGGTCGCGGGATGGGTCGCGGGCGGGTCGCGGGGGGCTCGCGGGGTGGGCCGCGGGTGGGTCGTGGGTAGGTCGCGAGCGGATCGCGGGGTGGTGGCGGGTGGGTCGCGGGCCGGGTCGCGGGGGGGACGACTCCAAACAACAACAAACAGCAAACACAGCAGCAACAACAACAACAACAACAACAACAACAACGACGACGACAACAACAACAACAACAACAACAACAATCGCAATCATTTTACCCGAACGCGTGGTGTTCTCCCCAGTGCCAGGGTTTTCATACGACACCAGACAATACCCCCACTTCGTGGGGGGGCATTACAAGCTCTACCAAATATCCAAACGACTCTTCGCGACCACCCAAACCCAGCTTCCCGCCCTATGACGTTGGGACACTTCACTTCGTGGCGTGCGGACGACCGTGGCTACTACACTGGCGTGGGGTACACACCCACAGAACTTGGGGTGATTTTATGATGCGCGGTGTAAAATTCTTAAGAACCCAATGGTTTTTGGAGATTTCGGCGTGCGCGCGCGAAGAAAAAACGAATCTGTCCCGCATGGTATTATTTGACAGGGATGATGGCCCTGGCAGGTGCGCAACCGTTGTCGCAGAAGTTCGAAAAAGTTGCTCGCAAAAGCCCGTTTGACAGAAATGTTTAAAAAGTGTTGGGTTTCCTACGAATCCGCAAGAGCGCGCGGGATGAGATTTTGACATTTTTTTGTTGAAAAACCATTGGTTTTTTGATGTTTTTATGTTGAAATCGCTCCGAACACTAAGCTTTTGGAAGGATTTCGTCTTGCGCGCGCGAATGTCCACTTTACCTTATTTTTTGCAAGGGATTCTTGAAATTTGATTATATTAGAACAAGAAATGTCATTTTATAGTGTTTTTTGCAAGGGAAAGCGGGGGGAACAAAACAACCGGATCTTGATCACATCGAATTACCTGAGGCTTCCTCACGAAAATGATGAAAATGTAGCTGCGGCCTAGGCGGCGCAGGGGGGCCGTGCACCAGGGGCCCAACAATAATTATTCTTTAGAATTAATAATGTTCAACAACAACAACAACAACAACAACAACAACAATTACTAGCACGTGGGGACACTCCGTTCTCACCAGTGCCAGGGTTTTCATAGGAGGCGGGCAATACCCCCACTTTGTGGGGGGGCCGGTTCAAGCTCTACCAAATTTCCAAACGACTCTTCGCCACCACCCACACCCAGCTTCCCGCCCTATGACGTTCGGACACTTCACTTCGTGGCATGCGGACGACCGTGGCTACTATTCAGGGCCCCGCGGCCGACGACGACGGCGTGCGCGCGCGAAGAAAAAACGAATGTGTCCAATATGATATTATTTGACAGGGATGATGGCCCTGGCATGCGCGCAACCGTTGTTGCAGAAGTTCGAAGCACGTGAAAAAGTTGCTCGCAAGAGCCCGTTTGACAGAAATGTTGAAAAATATTGGGTTTCCTCAGAAATCCGCAAGAGCGCGCAAGATGAATTTTTGATTTTTTTTTTTTGAAAAACCATTGGGTTTTTCATGTTTTTATGTTAAAATCGCTACGAAAACTAAGGTTTTGGAAGGATTTCATCTTGCGCGCGCGAGTGTGCACTTCGTATCATCTTTTGCAAAGGATTCTTGAAGTTTGGTAATGTTAGAACAAGAAATTTCATTTTATAGTGTTTTTTTGCAAGGGAAAGCGGGCGTCAACAAAACAACCGGATCCGGACACCCACGTTTTGCCTGAGACTTCCTCACGAAAATGATGAAAATGTGGCTGCGGCCTAGGCGCGGCGAGGGGGCCGCGCACCAGGGGTCCCAACAATAATTATTCTTTAGAATAAATAATGTTCAACAACAACAACAACAACAACAACAACAACAACAACAACAACAACAACAACAACAATCATTATGAGACTGCTCGCTCTTATCTGCTCGAGTGTCATTCAACGTGTATCTCCCGAACCCTCGATACCCGCCCTCTTCGTCTTCGATCGCGCCCCTTTTGGGGGGTATATCATTATTCCCTGCAGACCGGGCCCCGGCAAGCGGCGGAGCGGCTGCGGACCATTGGCCTGGCCAGCGGCAGCGCTGATCAGCGGCAGCCCGACTCCAAGAGGGACGAATAGGGGACCGACCACGACGACGACGACGACGACGACGACGACGACGACGACGACGAAGGCGGTGACGGCGACGAAGAGCGAAAGAGAGAGCGAGAGCGAGAGCAACAGCGACAGCGGGGCCACGAAAGGCAGAAAAGGGGGCCACGAAGGGCGACAGCGGGGCCACGAAGGGCATGCGTATGGGGCCACGAAGGGCGCGAACGAACGGGGGCCACGAAGGGCAGAGAACGCGGGGCCACAGAGGGCAAGGACGGGGCCACTGAGGGTAGCAACGGGGCCACGTAGGGCAACGAGGGGGCCACAAAGGGCGGCAGCGGGGCCACGAAGGGCATGCATATGGGGCCACGAAGGGCGCGAACGAACGGGGGCCACGAAGGGCAGATAATGCGGGGCCACTGAGGGCAAGGACGGGGCCACTGAGGGCAGCAACGGGGCCACGAAAGGCAGCGAAGGGGCCACAAAGAGCGACAACGGGGCCACGAAGGGCATGCGTATGGGGCCACGAAGGGCGCGAAAGAGCGGGAGCCACGAAAGGCATACGTATATTGGACCGCAGAAGGCAAGGACGGGGCCACTGAGGGCAACAACGGGGCCACGAAGGGCAGCGAGGGGGCCACGAAGGGCGAAAGTGGGGCCACGAAGTGCATACGTATGGGGCCACGACGGGCGCGAACGAAGGGGACCACGAAGGGCATACAAATATGGGGCCACGTAAGGCACCGAGGGGGCCACGAAGGGAAGCAACGGGGCCACGACGGGCAGCGAGGGGGCCACGAAGGGCTGCGGGGCCACGACGAGCAACGAGGGGGGCCACGAAGGGCTGCAACGGGGCCACGAAGGGCAGCGAGGGGGCCACGAAGGGCTGCAACAACGAGAGGGCCACGAAGGACTGCAACGGGGCCACGAAGGGCAGTGAGGGGGCCACGAAGGGAAGCAACGGGGCCACGAAGGGCTGCGAGAGGGCCACGAAGGGCTGCAACGGGGCAACGAAAAGCAACGAGGGGGGCCACGAAGGGCTGCAACGGGGCCACGAAGGGCAGCGAGGGGGCCACGAAGGGCTGCAACAGCGAGAGGGCCACGAAGGACTGCAACGGGGCCACGAAGAGCAGTGAGGGGGCCACGAAGAGCAGTGAGGGGGCCACGAAGGGCTGCAACGGGGCCACGAAGGGCAGCGAGATCCCGATTCCTACGTAAGCTGTGCAAGCTTCATCAGGCGCAGCAGCTTCGCCCAGCCTCCAATCCAGCCTTTCAGGCCAGACTTCGTTTACCTCTTGCGCGCATTCACACGTTCTCCTCTCCGTCCCTCCGTCGCCAGTGTCGCATGCCTTTACATGCAACCACACACTAGGGTACCAGCACCTAAATCGCACCAGAAGCACACAGTTCTGCCTATACAAGGGCAGCACCCCCAGAACTGCATTCTTTTAACCTTTGTCTGGGACAGCAGCCCAGACATCGACAGTCCTGCCTAAACTAGGGCAGCAGCCGCAGGACAGTATTACAGCATGCTGCGTACCATCTGCCCTACGTCATGCCTCCACCGCTTGCCTCTTTACCCACGCATCCCCTCCCTCGCTACTTCTGACACTTTCAGCTTCAAAGACAGCCTCAGCATCGGCAGCACACTCTTTGTCTACACGAGGGTAGCAGCCCCAGAAATGCATCTATGTACTTTTTTGTTCTGGGGCTGGGGCAGTAGCCCAGACATCTACCACCGCATCACTTAGTCTTGTGGTGGATGTAAGTACACCCATTCGTTCTGCACCTGTGCTTCGTACCTTTGAGGATGTGGAGGAGGACTACACTCACTCTGTACTTGCGGGCCCCTTGCACCTAGGGCAGGATGAGACCCACAGTCGCGCACATGCCAGCCTACGACAGGCAAGCCTCTACCTCGCATCCGCTCCTGGATTCGTACCTCTGGCAGCCCATGCCACGTTTTTCCTGCAGTACCTCAGACGTACAAGATGCATCACATTACCTTGCACTCATACTCTGACGTGGCAGCCTGTACCAATACAGATTCGGATAGGCGAACGGGGAGGCAACTGACAGACGGGGGTGGGGTGAACCGGGGGGTGTTACTGAGGTACTCAGGCTGACCGCGAGCTACACATAACGAGTGCCTACTTCTTGCTGCTCCTCTTAGCCGATTCTCTGTCAATTACTGTCGCCGCGGCGCCCGCCAGGTACCTTTCGCCGAGCCGGAAATACATTAGTTGCACTGTCGCCCTGCAAAACGCCACAAGCCCGTGCTTCAGGTCTGAGCAACGCAAAGGGGAGGCGGAGGAGGAGGAAAAGGAGGAGGAGGAGGAGGAGGGGCAGGAGGAGGAGGAGGAGGGGCAGGAGGGGCAGGAGGAGAAGGAGGAGGAGGAGGGGCAGGAGGAGGAGGAGGAGGAGGGGCAGCAGGAGGAGGAGGGGCAGGAGGAGGAGGAGGGGCAGCAGGAGGAGGAGGGCCGCCCTGCGCGACGGCTGGCCAGGGGCTTGCCGAGAGCACGCGGAGGGCCGCAGCGGCCTCCGAGCAGCGGGCAAGCTCGCTCGCCGAGGGGCCGCCCTGCGGGGCGGGCGCACCCGCGGCCGCGCCGAGCTCGTCGACTTGCCGCGCCAGGGCCCGGTGCTCCTCGGGGGGGCGGGCCTTTCCAGCGACTCCCTCTCTCTTGACTCCCACTACTCCGCGATCGAAGGGGCCACCAGCTCGCAGGGACTGGCCCCCCTGCCCCGACCCCCCTCAAGGGGGCGAATGGCCAGCCCCCAGCGCCCGGGCTGCCTGCCGCTAGCCCCCAAGCCCTGATGTTGGTGGTGTCTGTTGGCTTCACGATCGAAAGCAACGCAGCTATCCCCCCCCAGCGACGGTCGCCAATGGGGGGGGGCGGGGCATCATATCGAACTGGGATGTCTGTAAGAAGGGAGCAGCGAGAAAAGCCCTCCAGTGAGTACTCTCCCCTCTTCCTCCTCCTCCTCCTCCTCCTCCTCCTCCTCCTCCTCCTCCTCCTCCGCTTTTTCATATCTTTATTATTCGCCATAACCCTACAATAATTACGGTTTATGGTTTATGGCATTACTACTATGGTTGATGTTCTTCGTCTTCTTCTTCGTCTCAGTATGTTGTCTACTAGTATTTGTCTTAGTTGTCTGACTATTATTATTATTCTTCCTCCTCCCCAAATCTCGACAAAAGGAGGAGAGCACGGGCTTCGATCAGCAGCAGCAGCAGTCACCATCACCAATCAGTGTCCACTCTGCCGTACTACGTTCGTGGATCGGGCCCAGGCTGAAGATCATTTGTTGCGTTCGCTCAAGCACAAGCGCTGCATTGCCGACAACACCAGGCTTCACTACCCGTTGATACCGATCGAGAACCCAGCTTGCCCCCTGTGCCCCAACATGCAGCCGTTTGCACATCTCTCAAGCTTCCAGGACCACGTCTGCGCGGCACACTTGCCAACTGAAGAGCATCACATCTCACTGGACATTGGATTGTTCCAGGATGACGTGGTGTCTGCCTACGGAAAAGGACATCGAGGACGTGGTGAGCAGCATGGCGGACACGGAACGCTCGAACAAGCACCAGAAGACTACGCACCCCAAGGGCAAGGGCGGCCACCACAAGAAAGGCGACAAGGCCGAGGCAGCAAAGGACGCGGACGGGGACGCCACCATGCAGGACAAGGACGCGGACGACACCAAGGGCGAGGGCAGCCCAGCAGCCGCGGCAGCAGCAGGACACAAAGTGCGCCGACAGCAACGCGGAGGAGAAGCCTACCAAACCAAGTGCGACCCGAAGCTGAAGAAGCTGCTCACCGTGCTGATCAAGCAAGTGCTGGCCAACACACAGCAGATCGCGTGGGTCGTTTCCGCGGTGTACAGCACGTACCTGATGTCCACGCAGACCAAGGTGATCAAAGCACTACGAGCATGCAGGAAGATCTACGCGGAGAAGTGCAGGGAAGCTGGCAAAGGACATGCGTTCGGACCACCAGAGGGCCACCTGTACGTCACGCTTATTTCGACCCTCTGCACCGAGGACGTGGGCGCCAAGACGAGGACCATTCTCGCCGAGCACGGGAAGTTCGTGGATCAGATCAACGTGGCCACCGTGCTCAGCAAAGTCAAGCACCTGAAGCTCAGCAAATGCTACGACAGCAACATGGCGGAGCTCACCATCTACATCGAGCACGACCGTGGACCGATGCCGAAGCGGAGGAGGAAGCCAGCGAGGAGCAGATGAAGCAGGCCAACATCAATGACAGCATCCACAGTGAAGACGGGAAAGCCACCAGCGGGAGTCATGGAAGATGAGTTGGCCGCGTGGTCGGCAGGGCTATGAGAACGTGGATGGCCGATCGACTACGCCTCGTTCGGCAAGTGATCGGCGCGCGTGGTGCCGTGATCACGATGAAGGTGCCGCTCTGAGCTGCGACGGCGGGGGCCCATTCATGCGGCTGAACGCACTGCTCCGCCCCCCAAGGCCGCTCTATCTATCTATATATCTATCTATCTACCTCCCCAGATCTCCGACGATGTGATTCGCTGAACCTTCGGTTGTCCCTCGATGTCCGCCCTCGGTTGCCGCTTTCGGGACCCAGAAGCATCAACAACGAATCTGGGACGAAAAAACAAACCCGGGAAAGTGCCCCGGATTTACACACTCATATCTTCGGATGTCTGGGTCGTCCTCGTCCCTTCTCCTAATACTCCTCCTCCCCCTCCACCTTCTCCTCCTACTCTCCATCCCACTCCTCCTCCTCCACCTTCTCCTCCCCCTCGCCCTCACCCTCCGCCACCCCTCCCCCTCCTCCCCCTCCTCCCCCTTGCCCTCCCCCTCCTCCCCCTCCTCCCCCTTGCCCTCCCCCTCCCCTCGAGCAGGTTATCTATCACATTCCGTCCCTTAACGAAGCCCCTTTGGATCCCCAGGGTGGTGTCCATGCAGAGCATCTTCAGAAAGCAATTAAATGCGATAGCGACGATCTTATTCAGGGAGCTCGACAATGCAATCCATCACGTGCTCGTACATCCGAAACGCAGCCCAACGGACAAACCAGCTCCCCTTGGTCCAGGCAGAGTAGCAGAGCCCATCAGGGCCCGCCGCAGAGTCCCGATGTTGGTCCAGGACCTGGTAAAAACTCGCCTCCATCATTTTCCAATCCCGCCGATCAGGAGCACGCTGAATATGACTCGATAGCTGGTCACGAGCGGCAGGCTGAGAAGAGACGGCGGCATGGGCGGCGCCCCAGTGGGCAGCAAGTGCACAAGCTCCAGCACCCGCAGACTGTATTACATTGCCTTCGGCATCCGTGACGGCGGCGAAAAATACTCTGCGGTTCTTAGAGGAGGAAACCAGGGAACCAGGCCTCGGACGAGCATTCGAGTCGATGGCTCGTACGAGTTGAAGAAGATTAGGAGGAGAGCTGCACGACCACGGTTCTTAGAGGCGGCGGAGGAGGAGGAGCAGGAGGAGGAGGAGAAGGTTGTTTCGTGGCGAGGGGCGCCGCTCGCTCCGCACAGCGCGGGCGGTCCTCCTCGGTAACGAGCCTGGCGCCCTCGCCGCCAGCGGGCAGGCACGCCCTCACGGTGGCCTCCACGGCCTCGGGGGGCCCGCGGCGCCGGCACTCCCACCTCGTCGTCCCCTCTCTGCTCTGCCCCCCCCCTTGTTCCTCCTCCCCCTCCTCTTCATCGCCCTCCCCCACAAACTCCCCCTCCTCTTCCTCTCCCTCCCCCACAGCTCACAAATAGGAGCGCTCTTCTCCGGTCTCCCCCTCGTCTGCCCCCTCACCCGGGGTATTTCTTCACACGCAGGACTTTCAAGTAGTGCTGCCGCTGCAGCACGGGTCTCAATTTAGGGTCGGCGCTTTGCTCCCGTCGCTCATAATGATGGCACCTCGCCTCAGCGCGGGCCATTTTCCTGGATCCGAATCATTCCCCATCGTTGTCGCCACCCTCCCTTCTCCTCCTCCGCCTTCCCCTTGTCCTCCTGCTCCTCCTGCTCCCTCCAATACAGTTCATGCTGCTGCTGTTCGTCCTCGTCCTCCTCCATACTCCTCCTTACTCCTCCTCCTCCTACAGCGGGGGCTGCTGGCCCCTCGTCTTGTCCCCCGGATCCTGGGTCTGCCCTTGAATCCCACCAGCCTTCTGGACGCAGGTGTTCTGAAGAGCTTTCTCTTCCAACCCCCGTCTTCCCCTTCGGGGAGGGACTGACCCTCCCCCTACCCCCTTCCGTTGGACTGGGGGGGGTTCTCGGGTTGGAGTATCCAAGATGGCCCAAGATGGCGCTAGGAGGGCCTCAGAGAGACCAAGATGACCTCCAAGATGGCATGGGATAGCCCGAGATGGCTTCAAATTGCTCCCAAGACGCTCCGAGAGGCCCCAAGACCGCTCCAAGACGGCTCCGAGTGGCCACGGAGCCTCCCCAGGAGGCCGCCAAGAGGCCAGAATCCTTCAAATACCTATGCGAAATCCATGAGTTGTGCCTCCTCACTTTTTTTGTTTCCGATGGCCTTCCGAGACCTCAAGATGGTTCCAAGAGGACCCACGAGCGCCCCCAAAGAGGCCCAAGAAAGCCAAAACGGCCCCAAGAACGCCCAAGAGCGGCCCAAGAAGGCCCAAGAAGCGATTATTTGGGCCGGGGGGCCGTAGTTGGAGCTCCCACCTTGCTTGATCGATCTCCTCCAAGACGGCCCCAAGAGCGCTCCCACGGCTCCCACGAGCGTCTCAAGAGGCGCCCACGAGGCTCCTAAGAGGCCTCCAAAAGACCCCCAAAAGACCCCCTTAAGAGGCCCCACGAGGCTCCCAGGGGCACCCCAGACGTTCCAAGAGGCCCCTGGGACCGCCAGGAGGCCCCAAAGACGCCCCAAGAGGCCTCCACTAGGGGACCCTTCCTACGTGCTGCCCTCTTCCATGATCGAAGCAACTCCTCTGGGCATCGGTTCTGGATGGGCTGGCAAGTTTCCTTTTTGTCGCAACCGCAAGCGAAAGCGCAGGCGGCGAGTAACGGAACGGGCGGGCCGCGCGCGAACCGAATTGCCTAACGCACCGGCAAACAGAGCCTAGGCGGCACCTCGGATCACCGGAAGCGGAAGGGGGTGCGGGCTGCAGCTGCCAGGAACCAGGTCCAGGAGCGCGCACATGCAATTCGCCAACCGAAGTCGGGGCGCAGCCAAAATGGGGCGGGAACGAGACCAGGATGAAGCCAGGAACGCCACCACGAAGGATCGCGGAAACCGGCAAGGCTGGGGGAACACACTGACCAGGAACCTGGGTGACCAGGAACCTGGGCATGGAAATGGCGCCACACAGGTCGCACACAACGCTGACAAGTGGCCGCAGAGGGCGAGGACAAGGCGCAGGATCAACCACACGAAACCCCATGCACCCAACCCCTGAAGGGGGCAGCTCGCTTGCAGTACATACCAGGAGGTAATGCTGTCACCGATGGCCAGGAAGGCGTCACTGACCAGGAGCCAGCACGAGTGGCGCCACCGAAGTCGCACACTCGTTCCTGAGGCCACGCGCACTCCCGAACACGGACACTGGTGGGCGTACGCGAAGCGTCTAGAAATAGAGTCCCTTCAAGCGTTCGCCCCGCGAGAGCAGGTCCTGGACCAATTCGGCTTGACTGGTGATGACCTCCCCTGAGTGAAGACTCGGGGGGAGGCGCTGCGTCGTCTAGCGGCCCCATTCGGCGAGGGGCGGACTAAGACGCGTCTGTTTTCGTTTGATCTTGGATCGCCCCGACTTTAGGCCCGTCCCAACAACCTCATCTTCCTCGTATTCCTCCAGTTCATCCGTCACCTCCACGTCCATTGTACACATCTCCCCTTCTTCAGATTGCGCATTGCACGATGAGGTCCTTGTTCGACTTCCAGGTCCGCTATGTCACGCATCGGCGGATAGGGACAAATCGCGCCATGGAAAGGGATGGGTGAGAGAGTCAGGACGCCAGATATCGCGCGAACGCACATAGCTTGCACCCCCGTCTTGCTCCTCCCCCTTCCCCTCCCCCCCCGCGCACATCCTGGCCCCTCTTCTCCCCCCATTTCCGTCCTCCCCTCTCCCTCCCTCCTCCTCCTGATCCTCCTCCTCCTCCTCCTCCTCCTCCTCCTGAAGAATGAAAAGCAGCAGGGTGCCTTTGCCCTGGCTGCTCGAAAAGCAAGCGAGGAGCGCTTGCCTGCCAGGCCGCCGCCCGCCGGAGGGAGAGGGGAGGGAAGGGGGGAGGACCCTGATGGGTTCCTCCTCCTCCCTCCTCCTCTCCTCCTCCTCCTCCTCCTCCTCCTCCTCTTCCTCCTCCTCCTCCTCCTTTTCCTCCTCCTCCTCCTCCTCCTCCCTCCTCCCTCCTCCTCCTCTCCTCCTCCTCCTCCTCCTCCCCTCCTCCTCCCTCCGTCCTTCCTCACCCCCCCTCTTCCTCCTCCTCCTCCTCCTCCTCCTCCTCCTCCTCCTCCTCCTCCTCCTCCTCCTCCGCTCCCCCTCCTCCGTCCCCCAATCACTCCTCATCCCCGCCCGACCTTCCTCCTCCACCTCCTCCTCAAACATTTGTTTTAATCACTCCTACCTGTTGAACCACAGACGTGTCGGTAGGGCTGGCCGTGCTTTGCGCCTGGGACACCCTCACCATTTATGAGCCTAACGCTTGAAACTTGCAGCAGTTTTACGAATGGAGGGCGGGCCGTTGCCAACATGTGGCTCTCGCCTTCGCGCCGAGCACATTCGCCTTAACACATTGCAGCAGCGTTACGGATGGAGGGAAGGCCGTTTTCAAAATGCGGTTTTCGTTTTTTTTTTTTTTTTCAACGCCGCGAACATAGGTCTTCAAACTGTTACATCAGCTTCACGAACGGAGGGCGGGTCGTTTTCAAGATGTGGCTCTCGCCTCAACGCCGCGCTCGCGCTCTTTAAAGATGTACGACATCTTCACGATGGCGGGTGGGACTGTTCCTTAATGTGGCTCTCGCAATAGCGCCGCGCTTATTCGTTTGTTGGGTTTGCAACCGTTTCAAAGTTGGAAGGCAGCTCCTTTTTAACATGTGATTCGTTATGAACGCTTGCAACAGCTTCAAGTTTCAAGGATTCGTATACTTGCCTGGGACTGTGGTTCTGGTTCAGTCAAAGGTTGTCAGGACGCAACAAGTATGTTCACTCGCGGTGCTGAAGTCCCAGGAACGAGGTTCTGGCACGATTCAAGATTGTCAAGACGCAGCAATCACGTTGATTGGCGGCGTTGGAGTCCCAGGAATGGCGTTTTGGCCCGATTGTAGGCTCTTAGACGCTTCTATTCCAATCGAGAACCCCCCAATGAAATTGAGTTCTTGTAGGGACATATGAAGCGAAAGCTTGGAGGGAGGGTTCATTGCAACACCGTTGATGTATCTTGTGTCTTGGGTTTACACTGGTGCTCCTCCTCCTTCTCCCTCCCAATTGTTGCCTGCGACCGTCGGGGATCGAGGAGGAAGCTTCTCGACATCTTCCACGGGGTGGTCGGTCGTTTCTTGGTCTCTTCGGGCCTCCGGAAGCCTCCGGGGACCTCCCATGGACCTCTGCCGAGGCGAGCACGAAAACAAGGCCCCCCCCCCTCCCCTCCAATCCACTCCTCGGGGTCCCCAGTCCCAGGGCGCGACTCTGACACGGCGAACGTGCGGGCGGGAACACGTTCACGACGCCGACGGCGCTGGGAGGGGCCAGGGCGGGGAGCACGAGGGTCCGTTGGGCGCATCCAGGCCCCCCGCGGGCCCCGACAGCCGCTTCCCAGGGGCTCTGGCTTTCCCAGGGGCTGGCCTTCCCCAGGGGCTCTGGCTTCCCAGGGGCTTTCCCAGGCTCTGGCTTCCCAGGGGCTCTGGCTTCCCAGGGGCTTTTTCCCAGGGGCTGGCTTTTCCCAGGGGCTCTGGCTTTCCCAGGCCCTCCGCGGGCCCCGACAGCCGTTTCCCAGGGGCCCGGCGAGGGCCCCCCAAGGGGCCGAAAGCGGCGAAACACCGCCGCCGTGCTTCCTCTCCTGCTTGCCGTCGCTCGGACGTCCATTTCCCGTGCATTTGGCGGTTTCGTGCGTGTTTTTGTTTGCTCGATGGTCCAGGATGGTCCTCGATGGCCCCCGCCGACAAAAAAGTGCACACGTCCGAGCGATACCAAGCCTGATGACGTCCGGAAGATGTCCAGCCCCCCTCCGCGTACTGTTTTCTTGCACACAGGATTCCAAGGAGTTGTTGGAAATGTTGCTCCCGCTGAAGCGCTGGCCTGATGTTCGGGCTTCCGCCCGTTCCGAATCGTGCTCCCGCTGCAGCGCTGGCCTCAATGCCGCGCTTCCGCTCGTTCCGAATCGTGCTCCTTCTGCAGCGCTGGCCTCATGCCATGGCATGCAATTCAATGCTATGTGGTGTTCCGCTGTGCGATGCCATGCCCAAAAATATAGAAGTGATTACACATTCGGTGTCGACTGGTTGACATTTGGAGCCGCAGAAGCCCCCCCCCACTTTGGGGGCTCGCCGTTGTCAGGAAATATCAACCGGGAGCCCCGTTTCTGCTTTGAGAAGCCGATGTTGAAAGCAGAGCCACCGGGTGCTCTCCATCAGGCCTGCCTTGTGTGGAGTTTCTCGGGGAGCCCAAGGAGCTAGACATTGGAGCCACGACTCCAGACTGGCCCAGACCTCTCGAAGACGATCCACTTGGGGCATGTTCGCGTCGTGTCGACTTCGGCGTTGGTTTCTGATACCGTGGGGATCGTTCAACCTTGAACGATCGGACGTTCCGTGAACGCTGGATCGTTCAACGACGGGCCGATTCTGGGCCAAGGGCGGCGTTCAACGATGAACGCCGGCGCCGGGGTCGCCGCCGGTCGACACGACGCGAACCTGCCGCACCCTCCAAGGAACCCGGAGCCATGAGATGGCATGCTGTGCGGTGTTGTGTTATGTTATGTGCCGCTGTGCGATGCCATTCTTTGCGTTGCAAATGCTTTGTGATGCAAGGTAAGGGATGGGAGGGAGGGCAGGACGTCAGATATGACGCGAGCGCACCTAGCTTGCCTTACCCTCTTACTTACTTCTCCCTTCCCTCTCCCTTATCTCCCTCTTCTCTCTCTTCCCCCTCTTCTCCCCTTACCTCCCCCTCCCTTACCTCCCCCTCTTCACCTCGTCGTCCACCCTCTCCTCCCCCTCACCCCTTCGCTTCACTTCGCTGGCATGGAAAGCAGCGCTTCAATGCACCGCGCCCCAAAACTACATCGCGGCGCCGGCCGCCGACGCACCTGATAGCTTTGAGGTGGATGGAGAACCCCCAAGACACGACTTCCAGAGCGGGAAGCCCCAGCTGGACAGACTGAGAAAGGTCCATGGGAAGCCTGCGTGCCAGAGGAGGGACGACGACGACGACGACGACGACGACGACGACGACGACGACAACGACGAAGACGACGACGACGACGAAGACGACGAAGACGACGACGACGACGACGACGACGACGACGACGACGACCGCGACGACGACAACAACGACCGTGACGGTCTGGGCCCCGGGCGAGCAGCCTCTGCAGCACCTCGGCCGTCACGGGCCTGCGAGGGGGGGGGAAGCGGAGGCAAGAGGGAGGGGGCGGGGGGCAGAGAGGGGAGGAGGGGGCGGAAGCAGGAGGGAGAAGGAGGGGAAGGGGAGGCGAGGGGGAGGGAGGGGGTGGGGGAGGCTGGTGCGTTGCTGTCCAGGCTGAAGGCTTTTGGCGGTAGACTGAGGCCACGTGCGCCAACGGCCCCACAGTAGGGCAGAGCAACAAGGAGAGCGCAACCGCGAAGCCCCTCGGGAGGAAGCCCCTCCCACCCTGTCCCTTCCCCCTCCCTCCCTCCCGCCCCCACCCCCTCTCCTCTCCCACCCTATCCCCTCCCCTGCCTCCCTCCCGCCCCACCTTCCCCTCCCGCCTCCTCCATCTTGGGGCGGAGCAGGAGGGGGAGGAGGGGGGGGGGGCGAAGGGGGAGGGGGAGGAGGAGGGGGGGAGAAGGGGGAGGAGGGGGAGGAGGAGGAGGAGGGGAAGGAGGGGGAGCAGGAGGGGGAGGAGGAGGGGGAGGAGGAGGAGGAGGGGAAGGGGGGGGGCGAAGGGGGGAAGGGGACCCAGACCCCCTCGAGCCGTGAATGAATCACGCTGGGAAGCGTTCGGCGCCATTCGGCCTCCGGGGCAGGCACCGGGCCCTGGGGCCGCAAGAGACGGCTCAAGAGGAGAAGCCAGCCCCCTGGAACAGCTCGAGACCTCCTGGGGGGGGGCACGCGGCCCCTCCCTTCCTCCTCCTCCTCCTCTCTCCTCCTTCTCTTCTCCTCCTCCTCCTCGTCCTCTCCTCCTCCTTCTTTCCTCCTCCTCTCCTCCCTCTTCCTTCTTCTTCTCTTCTCCTCCTCCTCGTCCTCCTCCGCCGCCTCCTCCGCCTCCGCCCTCCGCCTCCTCCTCCTCCGCCTCCTCCTCCTCTCCTCCTCGTCCTCGTCCTCGTCTCCCTCCCCTCCCCCCCCTCCCCCTCCCCCCCCTCCCCCTCCCTCCTCCCCCTCCTCCTCCTCCTCCTCCTCCTCCTCCTCCTCCTCCGCCTCCTCCGCCTCCTCCTCCTCTTCGCCCTCCATATCCATCTCCCTCCAACTTATGGTGGCAACTCCTGGGAGGTCGACTCGTCAGAACGACGAATGCCTGTTGAGCTCAATGCAGGGGCCACTGGGCCAGACTGGCCCAGAATCAACTCGGGATTACGCCGGCTTTTAAGTAAGCATAATTACGGCCAACATCTTTGGGTTAGCATGTCGCGCCGCCGGTTCTGGCCCACCACGCTTCGGCCCGACACGCGTCCACGTCCCGTTTCCCAGCCTCCCGCCCCGCCCGCCCCGCGGAGCGGAGCAACACGACATTCGCTTGCAGGGCATAGCGTGTCGCAGGGGCCGCGCCGCGACGCGCTAAGATACTAGATAATATATGTAGAGAGAGAGAGAGAGACAACTAGAATCAGAGAGAGAGAGAGATGCAAACAACCAACACATGGATCTCAACATATATGTATATGCATCTGTGTAGAATTCAGAATTTTGAAGAGTAGGAATGGAACAATAGTGTAGAGCGAGGTGTGCGGGCAGATCAAGTAAACAGAGAAACTGCAAACTAAGTATACAACGACATTCTCAACTGAGAGAGAGAGGGACAGAGACAGAAAGAGAGAGAGAGAGAGGGCAGGCGGGAACGTATGCGGAAATCGTGGGCCGGGGCTTCTCTCTGGTGTAATGTATGAGGTACTGTGCATTCGGCGACGGGGAGGGGAGGATTACGTTGGTCAGGAAGAAGCCGAGGGTGATTACGAGGAGTAAAACGCATGCTGGCGGCATACGCAAACAGCCGCGGGCACGATGGAATCTAACATATACTGCTTTACGCCTCACCACACGTGCGTTGTAATCGATGCGCGATTGAATACGACCAGCCAGGGAACATTGCATGGTCGAGCCCAACATATGCCAGCACATCGAAATACACCCCAACCACCCAACTGGGAATTACATCGAAAACACCTCATCCGCAATTTTCCTGAGCACTATGAACCAGCGAGCCGGTATTCCGATATACCGCAATTTCAAGGCATTCCACTCGGATCGCGAACTCAATAGGGCTAATCAGGACGAAAACTCCCCCCAAAACGCAATCCTGCGGCATTCACTCGGCACGGAGATCCGAACATGTGCGCCTAAGTTTCCTGTGCTCCACGCTGTGGACAACATCGCTTCCTCCGTGGCCATGCGCCCCCCCCCCCCCCCACACACACCGCCCAGGAGGCCCGAGCAGGGCCCGCGAGGGCAAGGGGACTCCAACGTGCTGAGCGCCAGTCGATGCAGAGGGGGGGAGGGGGAGGCGGGGGGCAAAAGCGAAAGGCTGTGTTGCGTCGAGGCTGGATTGCCATTGCTTCGAGGCCTTATTGATTCGAGACTGTATTGCGAGAGGGAGGGGGAGGAGGAAAGTGGCAGATGGGGGCGTGGAGAAGGACGGTGGGCGAGGAGTGAGGAAGGAGCCAGACGTCCGACGCTTGGAATGCCTCAACACGGGGTCCCTGGAGATCTGGACCTCTTCCCTGGGGCCGGCTCTTCCTCCCGAGTTGTGTTTTTGTGCACAGTCGCGGGGCCTCGCGAGGGCCCCCAGGTGCCGAGGACGAGGAAACACCTCCCCCATGATCTGTTCCAAGCGTTGAAGGTCCGGGGAGGACGCAGGAGGAGGAAAAAGAGGATGGAGGAGGCGGAACCCCGACTGGCCGCCAGAGGCTTCGACGAGACCCCGGGCGGCCCCTCCATCGAAGCGCGGCGCTGCTGCTGCCGCTGCTGCGCGTCCAGGCGCTCGACGCGCAGAAGGAGCTCGGCGTGCTGCTCCTCGCGGGGGCGTCGCGGCCGCCGCGGCCGCCAACGCCCCGTCGCCGCCGCTCCGTCGCCGTCTGCGTCGTCGCTGTCGTCGCCGTCGTCGTCGCCGCCGTCGCCGTCCGCGTCGCCGTCGTCGCCGCCGCCGCCGCCCGCATCGTCGACGTCGTCGCCGCCGTCGCCGGCCGCGTCCGCCGCCGCCGCCGTCACCGTCCGCGTTGTCGCCGTCGCCGACGACGCCGCCGCCAGTTACCGTCGCCGTCGCCGGAGAAGGAGGAGGAAGAGGAAGAGGAGGAAGGGAAGAAGGGGGACAGAGGCTCCCTCCTTCTCGCCCGTCCACGCGAGATCCTGCGGCTCTTGAAGAAAACAAAGACCCACTCTAGAGCTTTCGATCTCTTGGGGTGCAACTGCGAATTCAGGCGGTCTTAGCCGGCGGACGCGCCGCCGCTACACTTCCACTGGCTTCCGCCGACCTTCCGCCGCCTTCCGCGGAAGAGAGGGCAACTCCTTCGGTCCACGAAGGCAAAGACCTTCACTGACATCTCTTGTTGCGAAAACGCGAAACATCGAGAGAAATCACGACCGGAGCCCTAGACCCCATCTTTCTGCGACATTTCTCAGCGGAATCGTTCTGTGATAGTCCAGGGGCCCAGAACCGGGCGAAAACCCGTGGCGTGAAATGCAACACCCGGATGTCAAGGTTTCTGGGGAACGCCAGAAAGGATACTGATGCTGATGCTCGGACTTCTCCCTGGGCACGATCTGGCCAGGACTCCGGGGTGAGGCCGACCAACCGAGATGCGGGCTCCGCAAGAGGGGGCCCAAAAGAGGCGAGGAAGCGACGGCGATGTAGCGGCAGCGGCATCGGGAGTTCGCCGAACGGGAGGGGGGATGGACATGAGGTGAAGGACAACATCGGACCCGGAGAAATCGGAGATCTCTGAGATCCCACGGCTCTGGAGGATGCATCGGGCCCCGCAGCCGCCCCGGAGCGCTCCACGGAGCGCTCTGAGGGACGCCCCGGAGCGGCTCATCTCGGTCCTGGGCATGGCTTGATACGATCAGGAACTTTTGCTCTGCAGGTCGCGGCGGCGGCACTGACGACATGCCTTGCGAGTGGATAGCGTGTCGCTCCGCTTCGCTGGGCGGGGGGCTAGGAAAAGCTCCAAACTTTGACGCTTGGGGGCCGCAAAAAGGATAGCGTGTCGTGCCGAAGCATGGTGGGCCAGAACCGGCGGAGCGACACGCTATCCAAAAGTTCCCGACCGTATCCCCCCTGTCCTGACCCTACCTTGATACTGTCCTCCTTTCATTTTTACAACGCAATACGCAATGTGCAATGTGTCGCTGGTTCGCCATCGCAACTCTGGCCCGCATAGCGGGCTCCTCCCCCTTCTGGTCGCCCGCTGGACCCGCCCGCCCACGGGAGCCGCGGCAGCAGGTGGCACGCCCAGGGGAGGGGTCCTTCCTCGTCCTCATCCTCCTACTCCTAGAGCATGAAACAAATGGCTCTCGAGGAGAAGGGAAACGGCTTTCCCTGGGCCCCCGGCACCGTCAACAAATACACTTGAGGTGAATACCTCGTCCTGGGGAAAGCCCTGGGGTCTAGGACCACATTCCCTCATCGCCTCCCTTGTCGTCCTACTCTTCCCTCCTAATCCCCATTCTCGGTGAGACAATCAGGGGGGGGGAATTTGTTGGACTCGACCAAGGGAAAACGCGCGGGACACGCCCCGGAAAATGTGAGAGCCCGCAAAAAAAACTCACACCGTGCTGTGAGGGGGGGGCTCCTGTGCGGCCAACCCCCAAACCCCGACAGGCGACAGAGGATGGTCGGCATGTGGCTGATCCAAACCCTCCATGGCAGCGGGGAGGAGAGCGCTCCCCCAACTGCCCCGCTTGGATGGCAAAACTTCGCCACCGTGCCCCCCGGCACGTTGAGGCTTGTAAGGATGCCAAGGGCTGCATGGTAGGGTTTTGGGGAATCTAAGATGGGACCCCCCCCTGTACCAGCAGACTGCTGAGTGCATCCACCCTACTCACCGAGGCCACTTTCCTCGTGCCCGCTCGCGGATGGTGCACTTCCAGCATGGCGGCTGATGCCTCACCCCTCCTTCCACGCATGCCCGCTCGACGATTGTGCACTTCCCGCATGGCTCATGCCTGACCCCCCCTTCCACGCGTGCCAGCTCGAGGATGGTGCACTTCCCGCATGGTAGCTAGTGCCTGAACGGCCCTTCCACGCGTGCCCGCTAGAGGATGGTGCACTTCCCGCAGGGCTGCTAATGCCTGAACCCTCCTTCCACGCGTGCTCGCTCGAGGACTGCACGCTTCCCGCAGGGCTGCTACCTCCTAGACTTCTCATCCCACGCGCACCCGCTTGAGGATCGTGCACTTCCCGGGTTCCCAGGCTCTGCGCCCAATCGCTCCAGGGCCTCCCCAACAAGATTAGACGAGAAGATGGAAAAGGAGGAGTGATGAGGATGAAGATGGCCTCATTCCCCTCTTCTTGTCTCACTCCTCCTCTACTCGTCCCCCCCCCCCGATATCTGCTCGTCCTCCTAATCCTCGTCCCTCCTCCTCCTCCTCCTCCTGCGCATCCTATCCGTCTTCCTCCCCATATATCCGAAGTGGCGATAAATATCATGACGAAGGGCTCAACCAGATGCAGCCGTGAGAACCGCCGTTGTGAGAAGCGCCTTCCGTGGAGCTCACTACGGGGCCACGAAGCGCGTGAAGGGAGCGCCGAAGCGAGGCGGGGCCGCCATGCAGGAGCTGCCGCTGGGGCCGCACGCAGGGGGCGCGGAGGTCAGACGAAACGGGTTCCATTGCTGATGTAGCCCGTTGGCGCTGACAGGCACGGGGAGAAGCGGCGGGAGAAGACATGCGGGCGCGGCAGGCGGTCGCAGCCGCTGGGGCCTTCGGTGGAGCTCCCTACTGGGACCACGAAACGTGTGAGGGGTGTGCCAGAGTGAGGGGGGGGGCGGCATGCGGGCGCAGCCACTGGGGCCTTCGGTGGAGCTCCCTATAAGGCCACGAAGCGTGTGAGGGGTGTGCCAAAGTGAAGGGGGTGAAGGGAGTGTCGAGCTGGTTGACATGCGGAGGGCAGAGGCAAGGGTGGGAGGAGGGAAGAGCGGGCTGAGGAGGAGGAGGAGGAGGAGGAGGAGGAGGAGGAGGAAGAGGAGGAGAAGAGAGGAGGAGAGGTGGACGCGGGGACCGTCTCTTCAAAACGAGAACCCCACACCACAGGATGGCTGGGGAAAAACACAACATTGCGAAACACCGCGGCCAGAGCCCCAGACCCCATCTTTCTGTATCGTTTTCCGAGCCGGATCGGTCAGTGGCTCTGGGGCCCGAAGCGAGACAGAATCGCCCGTCGCAGCAACAAAGCGACGCCAGAGTCTGAAGGTCATCTACCTCTTTCTTCCCTCCTCCTCCCTCCACCTCCTCCTCCTGTTCCTTCTCCCTCCTCCTCCTCCTCCTCCTCCTCGCTATCCCTCCCCACCCTCCCCGAACGTGACGCACCCTACCCACCCTCCGTTGCCCCGCTCCGCTCTCCGGCACGCCACCCGGGGCGAGCCCGCGGCCCCAGAGCCCCGACGTCGCGATCCGCTCACGCCGCGGACCCCGTGGAGTCCTCGACCCCCCCGAGCAAGACAGCCTCAATCGGGCCCTTGCTCCTGGATTTCGGACCTGGGAGGCCGTTGTCGGGCAGAGGGGCCCATCAAGGAAGGCTCCGCGACGCACACTGCCCCAGGAGGTCGGGACGCCCCGGGGCCGCACAGTGGAAAATCTTGCCGGAGGATGTCTGGGCCGCCCGGAGGTTTCGACCCCCTTCCCCAGGACAGGTTTTTCAATCGCGAGTCGTTTTTTGATCATCACGAGGTTTTGCCAGGCCCTCCAGAGGCCAACGATGGTGGACGATTCGCCTGGCGAAGGACCCAACCATGCGCAGTTGTGAATACCGTCGTTGTATACACCGCACTCGGAGGAGCTCCCTACAGGGCCACGAAAGGTGTGAGCAGTGTGCCGAAATGTGTCCGGCGGGCGCATGTGAAAGCAGCCACTGGGGCCGTCGGAAGAATTCCCTTATGGAGCTACGACGCGCGTGAGGGGTGTGCCGACGTGGGTGCGGCGGGCGCATGCGAACGCAGCCACTGGGGCCTTCGGTGGAGCTCCCTATGGGGCAACGAAGCGTGTGAGGGGTGTGCCGACATGGGTGCGGCGGGCGCATGCGAACGCAGCCACTGGGGCCTTCGTTGGAGCGCCCTGCAGGGCCACGAAGCGTGTGAGGGGTGTACCAACATGGGTGTGCGTGACGCATGCGGGCGGTGGCACTGGGGCCTTCGGTGGAGCGCCCTATGGGGCCACGAAGCGTGTGAGGGGGTGTGCCGACATGGGTGTGCGTGACGCAAGCGGGCGGTGGCACTGGGGCCTTCGGTGGAGCTCCCTATGGGGCCGCGAAACGTGTGAGGAGTGTGCCAAAATGGGTGTGCGTGACGCATGCGGGCGTTGGCACTGGGGCCTTCGGTGGAGCGCCCTGTAGGGCCACGAAGCGTGTGAGGGGTGTACCAACATGGGTGTGCGTGACGCATGCGGGCGGTGGCACTGGGGCCTTCGGTGGTGCGCCCTGCAGGGCCACGAAGCGTGTGAGGGGGTGTGCCGACATGGGCGTGCGTGACGCAAGCGGGCGGTGGCACTGGGGCCTTCGGTGGAGCTCCCTATGGGGCCGCGAAGCGTGTGAAACGTGTGAGGGGTGTGCCGAAATGGGTGTGCGTGACGCATGCGGGCGGTGGCACTGGGGCCTTCGTGGAGCGCCCTGTAGGGCCACGAAGCGTGTGAGCGGTGTACCAACATGGGTGTGCGTGACGCATGCGGGCGGTGGCACTGGGGCCTTCGGTGGAGCGCCCTATGGGGCCACGAAGCGTGTGAGGGGGTGTGCCGACATGGGTGTGCGTGACGCAAGCGGGCGGTGGCACTGGGGCCTTCGGTGGAGCTCCCTATGGGGCCGCGAAGCGTGTGAAACGTGTGAGGGGTGTGCCGAAATGGGTGAGCGTGACGCATGCGGGCGGTGGCACTGGGGCCTTCGGTGGAGCGCCCTGTAGGACCACGAAGCGTGCGAGGGGCGTACCAACATGGCTGTGCGTGACGCATGCGGGCGGTGGCACTGGGGCCTTCGGTGGAGCGCCCTATGGGGCCACGAAGCGTGTGAGGGGGTGTGCCGACATGGGTGTGCGTGACGCATGCGGGCGGTGGCACTGGGGCCTTCGGTGGAGCTCCCTATGGGGCCGCGCAACGTGTGAGGGGTGTGCCGACATGGGCGTGCGTGACGCATGCGGGCGGTGGCACTGGGGCCTTCGGTGGAGCGCCCTATGGGGCCACGAAGCGTGTGAGGGGGTGTGCCGCGACATGGGTGTGCGTGACGCATGCGGGCAGTGGCACTGGGGCCTTCGGTGGACCTCCCTATGGGGCCGCGAAGCGTGTGAGGGGTGTGCCGAAATGGGTGTGCGTGACGCAAGCGGGCGGTGGCACTTGGGCCTTCGGTGGAGCGCCGTGTGGGACCACGAAGTGTGTGAGGGGTGTACCAACATGGGTGTGCGTGACGCATGCGGGCGGTGGCACTGGGGCCTTCGGTGGAGCGCCCTATGGGGCCACGAAGCGTGCGAGGGGGTGCCGAAATGGGACGTGACGCATGCGGGCGGTGGCGCTGGGGCCTTCGGTGGAGCTCCCTATGGGGCCGCGAAACGTGTGATGGGTGTGCCGACATGGGTGTGCGTGCGCCTGGGAACGCCTGGCAGCGCCTGGAGAGAGCGCCTGGAAGCGCTTGGGGGCGCCTGGGAGCGCCTGGGAGCGCCTGGGAGCGCTTGGGAACGCTTGGAAGCGCTTGGGAGCGCTTGGGAGCGTGCCGGGAGCGCTTGGACGCGCCGGAGCGCCTGAGAGCGCCTGGGAGCGCCTGGGAGCGCGTGGGAGCGCCTGGGAGCGCCTGGGAGCGCTTGGGAGCGCTTGGGAGTGTCTGGGAGCGCCTAGAAGCGCCTGGGAGCGCTTGGGAGCGCCTGGAAGCGCTTGGGAGCGCTTGGGAGCGCCTGGAAGCGCCTGGGAGCGCTGGAAGCGCCGGGGAGCGCTTGCGGCCTCAGCCACCTGCCCACAACTGCGTCTGCTGCGCGTATGATACTTCAACACGAGAGCCGCTTGCAACATCTCCCCCCCTTCCTCCGAAGGGGGGCGAAGAGGGGGTAGCTGGACCGATAGTTGATGCCCCTAGAACGTGGCCGCCAGCAAGGAGACGCATGCGGGCGGTGGCACTTGGGCCTTCGGTGGAGCGCCGTGTGGGACCACGAAGCGAGTGAGGGGTGTACCAACATGGGTGTGCGTGACGCATGCGGGCGGTGGCACTGGGGCCTTCGGTGGAGCGCCCTATGGGGCCACGAAGCGCGTGAGGGGGTGTGCCGCGACATGGGCGTGCGTGACGCAAGCGGGCGGTGGCACTGGGGCCTCCGGTGAAGCTCCCTATGTAGGGGGCAAACAAACCTACCTCGCTTTTGACCACCCTCGCTTCCAAGAGATACCAAGCGACGCCAAACTACAGCCCGTACTGGTCAGAAAGCTTGACGAGGCGGCGCGTGGTATGACTTGGTTTTGCCTGGAAGCGAAACCGGGGTAGGTAATCCACGCTCTGACTATGGGGCCGCGAAGCGTGTGAGGGGTGTGCCGAAATGGGTGTGCGTGACGCATGCGGGCGGTGGCACTGGGGCCGTCGGTGGAGCACCCTGTAGGGCCACGAAGCGTGTGAGGGGTGTGCCGACATGGGCCTGCGTGGCGCATGCGGGCGGTGGCACTGGGGCCTTCGGTGGAGCGCCCTATGGGGCCGCGAAGCGTGTGAGGGGGTGTGCCGATATGGGTGTGCGTGACGCATGCGGGCGGTGGCACTGGGGCCTTTGGTGGAGCGCCCTTGGGGCCCGCGAAGCGTGTGAGGGGTGTGCCGAAAATGGGTGTGCGTGACGCAAGCGGGCGGTGGCACTGGGGCTTCGGCGGAGCGCCCTATGGAGCCACGAAGCGTGTGAGGGGTGTACCAACATGGGTGTGCGTGACGCATGCGGGCAGGTGGCACTGGGGCCTTGGTGGAGCGCCCTAGGGCCACGAAGCGGTGTGGGGGGGTGCCGAAATGGGTGTGCGTGACGCATGCGGGCGGTGGCACTGGGGCCGTCGGTGGAGCACCCTGTAGGGCCGCGAAACGTGTGAGGGGGTGTGCCGAAATGGGTGTGCATGGCGCATGCGGGCGGTGGCACTGGGGCCTTCGGCGGAGCGCCCTATAGGGCCGCGAAGCGTGTGAGGGGTGTGCCGAAATGGGTGTGCGTGACGCATGCGGGCGGTGCCACTGGGGCCTTTTCGCGGACGGCGGAGCGCCCTATAGGGCCGCGAAGCGTTGTGGGGGTGGGCCGAAATGGGGGTGCATGGCGCATGGGGCGGTTTGGGCACTGGGGCATCGGGCGGAGCGCCCTATTGGGCCACGAAGCGTGTGAGGGGTGTGCCGAACTGGGTGTGCGTGGCGCATGCGGGCGGTGGCACTGGGGCCTTCGGTGGAGCGCCCCATGGGGCCACGAAGCGCGGGGGGGTCGTACCGACATGGGTGTGCGTGACGCATGCGGGCGGTGGCGCTGGGGCCTTCGGTGGAGCGCCCTGTAGGGCCACGGAACGTGTGAGGGGTGTACCGACATGGGTGTGCGTGACGCAAGCGGGCGGTGGCACTGGGGCCTTCGGTGGGAGCGCCCTATGAGGCCGCGAAACGTGAGAGGGGTATGCCGAAATGGGTGTGCGTGGCGCATGCGGGCGGTGGCAGTGGGGCCTTCGGTGGAGCGCCCTGTAGGGCCACGAAGCGTGTGAGGGGTGTGCCGACATGGGTGTGCGTGACGCATGCGGGCGGTGCGGGCTTCGGTGGGGCGCCCTAGGGGCACGAAGCGTAGTGCGAGGGGGGGTGCTGACATGGGTGTGGGTGTGCGTGCGCAAGCGGGCATGCGGGCAGGTGGAACTGGGGCCTTCGGTGGAACACTCATGGGGCCGCGAAGCGTGTGAGGGGTGTGCCGACATGGGTGTGCGTGACGCAAGCGGGCGGTGGCACTGGGGCCTTCAGTGGAGCGCCCTATGGGGCCACGAAGCGTGCGAGGGGTGAACCAACATGGGTGTGCGTGACGCATGCGGGCGGTGGCACTGGGGTCTTCGGTGGAGCTCCCTATGGGGCCGCGAAACGTGTGAGCGGTGTACCGACATGAGTGTGCGTGACGCATGCGGGCGGTGGCACTGGGGCCTTCGGTGGAGCTCCATGTAGGGCCGCGAAGCGTGTGAGGGGGTGTACCAACATGGGTGGGTGTGCGTTGCGCATGCGGGCGGTGGCACTGGGGCCTTCGGTGGGGCGCCCTATGGGGCCACGAAGAGTGTGAGGGAGTGTGCCGACATGGGTGTGCGTGACGCAAGCGGGCGGTGGCACTGGGGCCTTCGGTGGAGCTCCCTATGGGGCCGCGAAACGTGTGATGTCGGCATGGGTGTGCGTGACGCATGCGGGCGGTGGCACTGGGGCCTTCGGTGGAGCGCCCTGTAGGGCCACGAGGCGTGTGAGGAGTGTACCAACATGGGTGTGCGTGGCGCATGCGGGCGGTGGCACTGGGGCCTTCGGTGGAGCGCCCTATGGGGCCACGAAGCGTGTGAGGGGGTGTGCCGACATGGATGTGCGTGACGCATGCGGGCGGTGGCACTGGGGCCTGCGGTGGAGCGCCCTGTGGGGCCGCGAAGCGTGAGGGGAGTGCCGACATGGGTGTGCGTGGCGCATGCGGGCGGTGGCGCTTGGGCCTTCGGTGGAGCGCCTTTAGGTTTTCTTTATTTTGGGCCACGAAGCGTGTGAGGGTTGTACCAACATGGGTCGTGTGCGCGACGCTGCGGGCGGTGGCATGGGACGTCGGGGAGGCGCCCTATGGGGGCCACGAAGGTGTGAGGGGGTGTTCCGGCCATGGGTGTGCGTGTTTGACGCAAGCAGCGCGGTGGCACTGGGGCCCCAAGGAGGGCCCTACCGAGGCCGAGAACAGCCGGGCGTGTGCGACATGGGTGTGCGTGACGCATGCGGGCAAGTGGCACTGGGCCTTCGGTGGAGCTCCCTATGGAGCCACGAAGCGTGTGAGGGGTGCGCCGAAATGGGTGTGCGTGACGCATGCGGGCGCGGGCACTGGGGCCTTCGGTGGAGCTCCCTATGGAGCCACGAAACGTGTGAGGGGTGTGCCGAAATGGGTGTGGGTGACGCATGCGGGCGCGGGCACTGGGGCCTTCGGGGGAGCTCCCTATGGAGCCACGAAACGTGTGAGGGGTGTGCCGAAATGGGTGTGGGTGACGCATGCGGGCGCGGGCACTGGGGCCTTCGGTTGGTGGGGGGAGCGCCATGTAGGAGCCCTCCGAAGCGTGTGAGGGGGTTGTATTGTTAAACCGTAAGGGGTGTGCGTGACGCGTGCGGGCGGTGGCGCTGGGGCCTTCAGAAGAGCGCCCTGTGGGGCCACGAAGCGTGTGAGCGTGTGTGCCGACATGGGTGTGCGTGACGCAAGCGGGCGGTGGCACTGGGGCTTCGGTGGAAATCCCTATGGGGCCGCGAAACGTGTGTGGGGTGCGCCGAAATGGGTCTGCGTGACGCATGCGGGCAGTGGCACAGGGGCCTTCGGTGGAGCCCCATGTAGACGCAAGAAGCGTGTGAGGGGTGTACCCACATGGGCGTGCGTGACGCATGCGGGCGGTGGCACTGGGGCCTTCGGTGGAGCGCTCTATGGGGCCACGAAGCGTGTGAGGGTGTGTGCCGACATGGGTGCGCGTGACGCAAGCGGGCGGTGGCACTGGGACCTTCGGTGGAG
>CAUYUJ010019370.1:194160-202102 GCA_963575745.1 Prorocentrum cordatum | reverse complement strand
GGGACGCATGCGGGCACACCCACTGGGACCTTCGGTGGAGCCCCCTATGGGGCCACGAAACGTGTGAGGGTTGTGCCGAAATGGGTGTGCGGGACGCATGCGGGCACACCCACTGAGACCTTCGGTGGAGCTCCCTATGGGGCCACGAAACGTGTGAGGGGTGTGCCGAAATGGGTGTGCGGGACGCAAGAGAGCGGGCGCCCTGCTGGACCATCGTGGAGCGCCGTCCCTAAGGGGGCCACGAAGCGTGTGAAGGGTGTGCCGACATGGGTGTGCTTGACGCATGCGGGCGGTGGCACTGGGGCCTGCGGTGGAGCGCCCTGTGGGCCACGAAGCGTGTGAGGGGTGTGCTGACATGGGTGTGCGTGACGCAAGCGGGCGGTGGCACTGGGGGGGACTTCGGGGGAGCCCTATGGGGCCGCGAAACGTGTGAGGGGTGTGCCGAAATGGGTGTGCGTGACGCATGCGGGGGGTGGCACTGGGGCCTTCGGTGGAGCTCCCTATTGAGCCACGAAGCGTGTGAGGGGGTGTGCCGACATGGGTGTGCGTGACGCAAGCGGGCGGTGGCACTGGGGCCTTCGGTGGAGCGCCCTATGGGGCCACGAAGCGTGTGAGGGGTGTGCCGACAGTGGTGTGCGCGACGCATGCGGAGGGGCTGTGCCGACATAGGTGTGCGTGACGCATGCGGGCGGTGGCACTGGGGCCGTCGGTGGAGCGCCCTATGGGGCCACGAAGCGTGTGAGGGGGTGTGCCGACATGAGTGTGCGTGACGCATGCGGGCGGTGGCACTGGGGCCCTCGGTGGAGCTCCCGATGGGGCCGGGAAACGTGTGAGGTGTGCTAAAACGGGTGCCTGTGGGGCGACGCAGCGTGTGAGGGGGTGTGCCAGAATGGGCGTGCGTGACGCATGCGAGCGGTGGCACTGTGGCCTTCGGTGGAGCTCCCTATGGGGCCACGAAGCGTGTGAGGGTGTGCCGAAATGGGTGTGCGTGACGCATGCGGGCGGTGGCACTGGGGCCTTCGGTGGAGCTCCGTATGGGGCCGCGAAACGTGTGATGGGTGTGCCGAAGTGGGTGCGCGTGACGCATGCGGGCGGTGCCGCAGGGACCGTCGGTGGAGCCCCCGAATGGGGCACGAAGCGTGTAAAGGGTGTGCCGAAACGGTGCCTGTGGGGCCACGAAGCGTGTGAGGGATGTGCCGAAAATGGTGTGCGTGACGCATGCGGGCGGTGGCACTGGGGCCTTCGGTGGAGCTCCCTATGGGGCCGCGAAACGTGTGAGGGGTGTGCCGAAAGGGGTGTGCGTGACGCATGCGGGCGGTGGCACTGGGGCCTTCGGTGGAGCTCCTTGTGGGGCCACGAAGCGTGTGAGGGGTGTGCCAGAATGGGTGTGCGTGACGCATGCGGGCGGTGGCACTGGGGGCTTCGGTGGAGCGCCCTATGGGGCCAAGAAACGTGTGAGGGGTGTGCCGGAATGGGCGTGGGTGACGCATGCGGGCGGTGGCACTGGGGCCTTCGGTGGAGCTCCCTATGGGGCCACGAAGCGTGTGAGAGGTGTGCTGAAACGGGTGATGACGATGATGATGATGATGATGATGATGATGATGATGATGATGATGATGATGATGGCTGATGATGATGATGCTGATGATGATGATATGATGATGCTGATGCTGATGATGATGATGATGATGACGATGACGATGATGATGATGATGATGATGATGATGATGATGATGATGATGCTGACGATGACGATGACGATGACGATGATGCTGACGATGACGATGTGATGATGATGCTGATGCTGATGCTGAGCTGATGCTGATGCTGATGCTGATGCTGATGCTGCTGCTGATGCTGATGCTGATGATGATGATGATGATGATGCTGATGATGATGATGATGATGATGATGCTGATGATGATGATGATGCTGATGATGATGATGATGATGATGATGATGATGATGATGATGATGATGATGATGATGATGATGATGATGATGATGATGATGGTGATGATGAGAGGAGGAGGGAGGGGGCAGCAGGAGGAGTGGGAACGTGAGGCACTGTCTCTTCAAAAGGAGGACCCAACACAACAGGATGACTGGGAAAAACCTCCTGTCGTGATCGTTGTCCCGAGGGGGTCTGGGGCGTCAGCCCATCTTCCTCTTCCTCCCCTCCATCCTCGCCCTCTCCCCCTCCTGCTCCGCCCCCCTCGAAAGCGAGAGGAAGGGGAGGAGGGGGGGGGGGGGGCGGGAGGGAGGGGCAAGGGAGAGGTGGCAGGGCTCCTCCTCCTCGTCCTCCTCCTCCTCCTCCTCCTCCTCCCCTCCTCCTCCTCCTCCTCCTCCTCCTCCTCCTCAATCCTGGGAGGGGGGGGGGAGACCTCCTTCTTGACTCCCTCCCAGGGCGCCCGCCCCCTCTCTCCCTCCCCGCCGTCCTCGCCCTGGGCCGCCCCCTCTCCACCCGCGGCCCCCCGACGGTGCAGCTCCCGAGGGCGCGCGGGCGCCCCTGGCGCCACCCCGCGCCCTGCCGACCACCCGGGGGGGCGGACGCCAGCGGGGGGGGGCAACGAACACCTGGCACGGCGGGCTCGTGCCGTGGCGACCTCGGACCAGTCTCGGAGAGGACCCCCCTCCCCGAGATGGACAAGCCTCAGGGCGGTTACACTCGTGGGGGATGCGCCGTCAGACATGGAAGGGGTTCTCGAGATCGGGATCGAGACACGGTGCTGCCAATCATATGGGTAGTACTATGTTTCAGGCTGGTGAATTCGGCAGACATGCTCGCGTCGTGAAAACGGCACTACGGGAAGTGCTCGTAGCTTTGCGACCCCAGAGGGGCCCTCGCCAGCAGAAACGACTCGGGAGGAATCACCGGTCGGGGTCGGGCCTGCGGGGGGCAGCAGATTGAGTTCGCCAGCCCAACGGGCCAGAGGTGTGCCAGGATCTCGGGAACCAGGCTTACGAGATCCGAGCTCGCGAGCGCGTGGCGGCCCCTGCGGGTCCCCGGATCCAAAGCACCCCCCCCCCGAGACGGTCCCGAAAGTTCGGGTCAGGGATGGTTTTCCCTCCGGTTGCGGCCTTCCTGGCCCCTCAGAGCGATCAAGGAGCGTGCCCGGAGGGCCCAAAGAGGTCCTGGAGAGGCCCTTGAGACGATCCAAGAGGGCCCCGAGTCGCCGAAAGATCGTTCCAAGACGCCCAAGATGGCCTCCAAACGACCCTAGAAGCTGCCAAGAACCTCCTAGAGAGCCTGAAGAGGCTCTCTAAGAAGGTCCATGAAGCAAAAAGCCTGCCATCCCAACTGGAAAATGTATTTTGGGGGGGCATCTGCGATTTGGGGGGTTCACTGCGTCCAAGACGGCCCAAGGACTCCCAAGATCGCTTCCAAATCGCCCGGGAACTCCCCAAGAGGGTTCTGAGATGCCCCCAAGGGGCCCCTGAGAGGCTCCAAGAAGCCCCCAAGAGGCTCCTAGAGACTCCCAAGATGCCCCCAAGATGTCCCAAGAGGCCCACAAGAGCCCTCCAAGGCACTCCCAAGAGTTCCAAAGAGAACCCCACGAGGCCCCGAGAAACTCCCAAGATGCCATCCAAGATGCTCCTAAGAGGCCGCCAAGAGCCCTCCAAAACGTTCAAAGAGGCCTCTGCCGTCGACCACTCGGCCAATCGACAGCGGTGCGCAACGTAGGCCGGCGGAATGAGCGAAACGATCCGCCGCCCCGCCGGGTACGGCGTGTGAGATTCTGCACGAATTCTTTCCCGTCAGTCTCTTGCCCACGCACTCCTCGTACCAATGCCCTTCCTCAAAGCCCTGGCAACCTCTGCTGGGGTCCTCCCCGCGGCCTGCTCGTTCTGCTGGCCCGGGGGCCCGGGCTGCGGCCGGGGCGCCTTCTTGCCACCACTTCCGTTCCAAAACGACCTCCTTTTCACGCGCTCGGCTTCCGATCGCCACCAGCCCTCTCAGACACCTCTCCGGGAAATTACTGGGCCGGTTTGGGGGGCCTCTGGGGGCTCTTTCTGGGCTGATCTTGGCCGCCTTTCGGGCCACCAACGGCCGTCATGGATGCCTCTCCACCTCTCTTCGAATCTCGTACACCAAAAACCCCCCAACAAGCAAAAGACAGTGTGAAAAACATAAGAATCTGACGATTCTGTCCTTCTCGGGCTGTTCCTGGCGCCTCTCGTGGAGCTCCCGTGTATATCCGCGGGCTCTTGCGGCCATCTTGGAACCTGCAGATGCTCTCTGCGGCCGCCCTGACAGCCTCTCGGGGCCCTCCACGCCCGTCTGGACTCCTTTTTGGTAAAGTCGTGAGCGGTCTTGGGCGCGCCCAGGGGGGTCCTGGAAGACCTTGTGAGACCCCAAGACTAACTGGAGATGCTCCTTTCTGCTTCCCTGCATCCCTCTTCGGTGTCCTTCGCCGGTCTCGACGCCCTTGGGTGCCGCCTGTTTTCGGGCCATCCTGGGGCCCTCTGGTGATCTTCTTGGGCTCTTCTCCGTGCTTTTGTTGGACCTTCTGTGGCCGAGCTGGGCCCTCCCAAAAGGAAACTCCAGGCTCCAACAACAAGTGGGGCGGCGGTGCCTGCCCCCTCTCAGGGGCGGTCGACTAGAGAAGTCAAGACACTGCATGCCTGGGCCCTGGTCTCTGCCACCGCGTGGATCGTTCAGCCTTCAGCAGTCGGCGGCTTCTCGAGGGCAAGATCGCTCCGTCTATGGCTGGTTCTGGGCCACCGGCGGCGTGCAGTCTTGGACGCCAATACGACAGCGTCGCTGCCGCGCGGAAGTGGTACGGACCCGCCGCAAGTTACCTCACCTGGCGCTTCGATGCCACGCGAAGCACGCAACGTGGTCATCTTCGCGCTCCCGCGCGTACAGTCCAGGAGGCTCTTGGAAAAAGGCACGCCTCTCCAGCCCCGACTGGCGAAGCGCGAGGCGCGATTGCACTCGCGCCCCCGCGGGTGCCTGGTTGGGCCCGTACCTCCAGCAGCAACGTATTGAATGCTTTTGCTGAAAATCTGAAGGCCTCCCAGATAAGGTCGGAGTAGATGGGGTCGCAAGATCGCGCCGCATCACAGATGCATCGTCGATGCACCAGCAACGTCGGCGATGCATCGGTGGCTTCGGCGTAAAGACAATCGGGGTCCACATCGAGCCGCATCGCCGATGCATCGGCCATACGTCGGCGATGCGGCGCGATCCTCCGACCCCATACACTCGGACCCCCATCTAGGAAGCCTACGGTCAGGAACTTTGGGATAGCGCGTCGCGGCGGCGGCCCCTGCGACACGCGACGCCGTGCAAGCGGACAGCGTGTCGCTCCACTCCGCGGGGCGGGAGGCTCGGAAAAGGCTCGGGAAATCGGTGATTGGACATGGGGACACAGACAGCGTGTCACGTCGAAGCGTGGTGGGCCAGAAGCGGCGGGGAGGAGCGACGCGCTGACCCAGAATTCCCGGCCGTGCAGCCGGACTTGCTTGGAGAGGACACGCGAGAGGACACAAGACCCTTCCGAGGGCCACGTTGCCACAGAAATGCAGAAGGGAAGGGGTCGCAAGACACAGGACACGAGGGTACCCTTGATCTGGCAGGCTCGACCTACGAATCCGGGCCGCCCGTACGACCATCCATAGACAATGGCGGCCTCCTGGGGCCGTTGTCAGGCCCCCTGGGCACGTTCAGCAGAAACCTCTCCGCGCGACTGCCCAAAAAAACTCAGGGGCAACGCTTGTGGGGGGTTGGCAGAAGTGGGGGAAACATCGACCTGGAATCGGCGATACATCGCCGACAGATCGGCGATAGGCCCCTGATAGCAGATCCGAACCTTCCTGGGCAGGGCGGGACAATCAGAGCCCTATCGGCGATCAATGGGCGGTTGCGGGTCGGTGCATCCCCCCTACGCCTATGCCCCGCTATCGCTGCCCCTGAAAAACGGCTCTGGTGATGCGCTGTGCAAAAGAAAGGTCACGACGTCGGAAGCATGGGAGCGGGTCGCTCCCACGCTTCCGATTTCTAACCAGCCTCGAGCGGGGGGGCAGGAGGAGGAGGAGGAGGTGGAGGGAGGAGGAGGAGGCAAGAGAGAGAGAGAGAGAGACCCAAGGCGATGACAACTCTTAGGAGGAGGAGGAGGAGGAGGAGGATGAGGAGGAGGAGGAGGAGGAGGAGGAGGATGGGACACTATCCCTAAGATTGACGAGCCCACAGGCGATGACAGTCTCAGGCATACGCCCTCAGAAACCAAGGGAATCCAAAACATCGGCATCGGGATAATGCCAGTCATAAGGAGATGGATCTCATTCAGGCCAGCAGACGTCGTGGCCTTCTTTGACAACGCGGAGCAGACGGCGCTTCCAGAACGGGCACCCCGAGGCGGCCAAGAATGGCGAGCCACCCGTGTGCCCCCAGGACGCGGGGATAAGCGATCGGCATCTTATCCATGCCCATGCTCACGCCAGAACTCCCCGAGAGGCACACGCCTCCGCGGGCGGGACCAGACGTTGCCCCAGACCTCTGCCAGGCGTGGTTGCCCCCCCTTGCTGTGGCAACTCGTGGGAGCCTCCCATGCCATCTTGATGCCTCTTGCGAATCAGCCCCACATCGGCACGAATCGACTCTGAATCGGCGCTCGTCGACGCTGAGTCGGCGCCTACTCTCCTCGATCACCAGGACGCCAGCGCACGCTGATGCGCTCTGAAGACAGAACTGCGAGCACACACACACACAGAGGCCTCCCTGATGGGTCCGAGTAGATGGGGTCGGAGGATTGCACCGCATCGCCGATGCATCGCCAGTGCATCGCCGATGCCTCGGCGATGCCTCGGCGATGCATCGGCGACGTCGGCGTGGAGAAAATCGGGCTCTACATCGAGCCGCATCGTCGATGCATCAGCGATGCGGAGCGATCCTCCGACCCAATCTACGCTGTCCTCATCTGGGAGGCCTGGAATACAGGGGGCTCCCATGACTTGCTGCTGGCCCCCCCGCAGCCGCCCAGCCCGCTCGGCTGCCCTGTACACACGGCCCGCGAGAGCGGCCCAATCCGCCGCCCTCGCGAGCTGCGCGCAGGGGCCGTCGCCCCCGGGCCGCGGGCTTGCCAGAGATCCGGGCGTTCCCGCGGGCGGGGGAGCAGAGCGCTGCAGGCGCAGCGGCCCGGACGCCCCGCCTGTGGCAGACAGCGCATGGCCCTGGGAGCACGGGGAGGCAGGCCCGAGGCAGATCTGGAGATCGCATCGGGTCGGGATCGGATCGCCGCGCCCAGCTCTGGCGGGCCATGGCCGATGCCAACCGAATCCAAGCGACTTGGAATCGCGGTCCCGGCCGGCGATTCAAATCGCATCGGGTCGAATCGCAGGCGGCCCTGAAGGGCAGCAGCATCACCACCAGCGCGAGGCGCCAGGGAGGGTCCTCCTGGTGGTGTGGTGCCCCTGGTCGCCCGAGGCATCCCCTTGTCCCCAGCTCGGGGACGCATCGTGGACCCCCCACCACCGGACGTGGGCGTGCTGGTGTGTGTTGGTTTGCGTGCGCGTGCGCGTGCGCGTGCGCGTGCGCGTGTGCGTGCGCGTGCGCGCGTGCGTGTGCGAGGTGCGTGTGCGTGTGCGTGTGCGTGTGCGTGTGTGCGTGTGCGTGTGCGTGTGCGTGTGTGCGTGTGCGTGTGCGTGTGTGCGTGTGCGTGTGCGTGTGCGTGTGCGTGTGCGTGTGCGTGTGTGCGTGTGCGTGTGTGTGCGTGTGCGTGAGCGTGTGCGTGTGCGTGTGCGTGTGCGTGTGCGTGTGCGTGTGTGGGTGGGTATGGGTGTGGGAGTGCGTGTGCGTGTGTGGGTGTGGGTGTGGGAGTGTGTGTGTGTGTGCGTGGGTGTGTGTGTGTGTGTGTGTGTGTGTGCGTGCGTGTGTGCGTGTGGGTGTGTGCGTGTGCGTGTGTGCGTGTGTGCGTGTGTGTGGGTGGTGGGTGGGTGG
>CAUYUJ010019370.1:176660-189160 GCA_963575745.1 Prorocentrum cordatum | reverse complement strand
CTTAGGGATTCCCTTATTTTTTGAGGGCGAATCCCTAAGACTGTCATCGCCTTTTGGAGTGTCAATCTTAGGGATAGGGATACGTTCGAGGCTGGTAAACTTGGGCTTACCAGGATTTACCAAGATCCACCTCGGTGTATCTACGACTCCCTTGACTGATCCGTCTTGGTCCCCACAAGTCGATTGGCGACAAGCCGTCAAGCCCTTGGGGAAGCCTGTCCGGCTTGTGGTCCTCGGACACGGCCACGGCCTGCCCCGCCCGGCAGAGTACCGCGCGCGAGTCCCCGACGTGCGCCAGGATGAGGCGGAGCGGCGTGCCGAGCTTCGGATTACCTGGAGAGCGGGTGCGTGGTCGGGAGTTGCCAAGGGTACCCCTGGCCCGAGGTGCCCCCAGCTTTCCGCGTTCTTGACTGCTTCACTTCTCACGTCGTCGTCGCCGGCGTCGTCGCCGGCGCCGGCGGCAGCGCCGCCGCGGCCGTCGTTGCAGGTCTTCGGGGGGCCTTCGGAAGCCTTCGGGCAACTCTCGGATGCCTCCCGAGGAGCCTTCGAGTAGCCTTCCAGTGGCCTTCGGGGGCCTTGCGCAGGCCTTCGGAGGGGCCTCCGAGGGGCCTTCGGAGGCCTTCGGGGGCCTTCTAGGTCGCCCTCGTCGTCGGCATCTCGTCGTCGTTTTCGTTGTCGTCCCCTGTGGTCGATCCTGAGTTGCGGGAAAATGCAACATCGGTAAAGATCACGACTGAAGACCTGAACCCCATCCTACTGTGGCAGTTGTCAAACGGGATCGACACTATGTGATGGCCCCAGGGCCCGAGACCATGCGAAAACGCCCGGTGCGAAAAAACTGCAACGCCCAGATCTCAGGCTCCGTCGTCGTGGCCGTCGCCGCCGTCGCCGCCGCCGTCTGCTTCTCGACAACCTTCTGGGAACCTCCCAGGTCGCCCTCGTCGCCGGCTTCGCCGTCGTCGTCGTCGTCGTCCGTCGCAGCAGGGGGAGAAAAAGCGCACCCACACTGCTACTCCACAGACCCGTCCTGGCCAGGACTTCGAAGCGAATCCAGCCGTGGGCCTCCAAACCAGCCCAGAAGGCAAAAACGAGGCAAGCGTCCGCAGACGATCACCCTTTTTTTCCGATACGGTCTCCCGAAATCAGATATCTTCCCCAGGGCCGGAGTTTCATCCCCAACCAGTTTTTGACAATTGGGGCCCGGCGAAGGCCCCCGGAGGCCGAAAATGGCCAAAACCTCACGACATGATTTTTACACGCCACCCGTCGTCGTCAACGCCGCAGTCGTCGTCGTCGTCGTCGTCGTCGTCGTCGTCGTCGTCGTCGTCGTCGTCGTCGTCGTCGTCGTCGTCGTCGTCGTCGTCGTCGTCGTCGTCGTCGTCGTCGTCGTCGTCGTCGTCGTCGTCGTCGTCGTTTTCGTCGTCGTCGTCGTCGTCGTCGTCGTCGTCGTCGTCGTCGTCGTCTCCCTCGTCGTCGTCGTCGTCGTCGTCGTCGTCCTCGTCCTCGTCGTCGTCGTCGTCGTCGTCGTCGTCGTCGTCGTCGTCTTCGTCGTCGTCGTCGTCGTCGTCGTCGTCGTCGTCGTCTCACTCGTCGTCGTCGTCGTCGTCGTCGTCGTCCTCGTCGTCGTCGTCGTCGTCGTCCTCGTCGTCGTCGTCGTCGTCGTCGTCGTCGTCGTCTGCTTCTCGACAACCGTGAAGCAGCGCCACGAGCGCCGTGGAGCCCTGCGCTTCGAACTTCTTCCGCTCGGCGAGGCCGAGTATCTCCTGGGACACGCCAGGCGGGGGCCCAAAAGCACAGGCCCACCCCCTCCTCCTCCTCCTCCTCCCTTCCATCCTCCTCCTCATCCTCCTCCTCCTCCCTCCCTCCTGCTCCTCCTTCTCCCTCCTCCTTCGCCTCCCTCCATCTCCTCCCCTCCTCCCCTCCTTGCTTCCTCCGCCTCCTCCCTCCGCATCCGTCCTTCCCCCTCTCCTCCTCCTCCTCCTCCCTCCTCACTACTCCCCACCTCCTCCGCCCGCCCTCCCTCCTTCCTCCCTCCTCCCTTCCCTCTCCCATCCGATCCTCCTCCTCCTCCTCCCCTCCGCCTCCTCCTCAGTCCTCGTCCCCTACCCTGACTTTTCCTCCTCCTCCTCCCCCAAGCTCCCCCGACTCCAGACTCCCCCCTCCCCCTTCCTTCCCTCCGCCTCCTCCTCCTCCTCTCCTCCCCTTCCATCCTCCCTCCTCCTCCTGCCTCCCTCCTCCTCCTCCCCCTTCTTCCTCCTCCTACTCTCCTCCTCCCTCCTCCTCCTCTTCACTCCTCCTCCTCTCCTCCTCCTCATTCCTCCTCTCATCCTCCTCCTCCTCCTACTCCTCCTCCTCCTCTTCCTTCCTCCTCTCCTCCTCCTCTTCACTCCTCCTCTCCCCTCCTCACCTACTCCTCTACACTCTCCTCCTCCTTGGCCCTCCGCCTCCTCCTACTCATCCTTCGCCTCCTCCTCTCCCTCCTCCTCCTCTCCTCCTCCCCCTCTTCCTTCTCCTCCTTCGCCTCTCTTCTCTTATTCTTCCTCCTCCTCCTCCTCCTCTCCCTTCCTCCCATCCTCTCCGCTACTTCTCCCCGATCTCCGCTCCTCCTCCCCTCCTGCTCCTCTTCTCGTCTCCCTCCTCCCGCCTCTTTCTCCTCATCCTCCTCCCTCCTCCTCCTGCTCTCCCTGTTCCTCTGTTCCTCTCCTTTTCCTTCTCTCCTCCTCCTCCTCCTCCTCCTCATCCTCCTCCATCTCCCGTCCTCCTCCTCCTCTTCATCCTCCTCCTCCTCCCTCCTCCTTCTCCCTCCTCTTCCTCCTCCTCTTCCTTCTCCTCTTCCCTCCTCCTCCTCCTCCTCTTCCTCCTCCTCCTCCTCCATCCCATGTCCTCATCAAGTATTTCCCCTCTGTCGTACCCCCAGACGCGTCGGTAGAGCGGGCTGGGCTCCTATCCTGAGGATTGAGATGTGAAGCGGATTGAAGGATTGAGGGCGGGTGGATTTCGCGCCTTCGCGGTGTGAACGGATTTGGGGAAGCTGGAGCTCTCGCCCTCGCGCCGCGCGCATTCGTCGTCACGGTTTGCAGTATACTCAAAGGTGGAGGGCGGCCCGTTTTCAAAATGTTGCTCTCGCCTCATCGCCGCGCACATTCGTCTGAAATGTCTGCAGCAGCTTCAAGGATGGAGGGCGGGTGGTTTAAAAACTGGAGCTCTCGCCTTCGCGACGCGCGCATTCGTCTTAATGGTGTGCAGCTGATTCAGAGATAGAGGGTGGTTAATTTTCAAACTATGCCTCTTACCTTCTCGCCGCGCGCATTCGCTTAAAAAGTTCGCAACAGCTTCAAGGATTCGAATGGCATAAGTCCCAGGAACCGTGATCTGAGTCGACTTAGGATTGCCGGGACGCAACAGTCACAGTGATTCGCGGCGTTGATGTCCCAAGAACGGTGTTCTGGCACGTTTTCGGATTGTCAGGACGCAACAGTTACGTTGATTAGCGACGGAACAGGCCCAAGAATGGTGTTTGGCACGATTCGAGATTCTCAGACGGTTCTCTTCAAATGGGGCACTTCCTGCATTGAGAATCCGCCGACCCAGTTGGCGTCAGTGAGAGGCCCTTCGACGCGAGGCCAGTCCAACCCAAACTGAAGTACGCCAGCCTTCTTTGAATCGTCGTCGCCGTGTCGTCGTATATAAGGGAGATCGAACCAACAAGGGGCACCGAACAATGTCGCAGTTGCGTCGAAGGGCAGCCCCTTCCCTTTTTTTCGCTGGCGGGCCCCGGGGGGGCCCAGGGGCTCCAGGGTCGTGACCCCTCTCCGCAGAGGTGGTTGCCCTGCCGCCCCGTCCTCGGCGGCCCCTGCTCCGGCCCCGGCCCCGTCCCCGGCCCTGGTCCCGGCCCGGGCCCCGGCCCCAGCCCAGGCCCTGCAGGCCCGTGTCCGGGACCCGGCCCCCGCCTCAGCCACGGCCCCGGCCCCAGCCCTAGACCCGGCCCCAGCCCTGGCCCCAGCCCTGGCCCCCAAGAGAGGAGGCTCCCAAGAGAGGGCAAGAAGGGCTCGAGCGTCAGCGTTGTCGCCGTCGTCGTCGCCGCCGCCACCGCCGCCGCCGCCGCCGTCGTCGTCGTCGTCGTCGTCGTCGTCGTCGTCGTCGTCGTCGTCGTCGTCGTCGTCGTCGTCGTCGTCGTCCTTCTGGGTCGGCGGCACCAGCCGCAAGGCATTCACAATGAGTTCTTGCAGGGACCAGAGGGAAGGTCCACTACACATAGCGGGCGCGTCTTCTCGGCGTGTTCCTCAATTTCGGCCTCTGGGGCCCGTCATCGGGCCCCGGGACCAGCAGCAAAAGATCCGGGACGCCGAGGATGTGGTCGGGAGTTCCGGGGCCGCGGATTGAAACAAACACATCGGAGCACGTATGGGTCCTGTTCCTCCTCCTCCTCCTCCTCCTCCTCCTCCTCCTCCTCCTCCTCCTCCACCGCCTCCTCTTTTGATGCGTTAAGCCAACGTTGGCTGGCGTGAGCCGTCGCGTCTTGATCCTCCTCCTGCTCCTCCTCCTGCTCCTTCTCCTCCTCCTCCTCCTTCTCCTCCTCCTCCTGGTTCTTCTCCTCCTGGTTCTTCTCCGAATCCCTCTCCTCCATGTTCCTCCTCCTCCTGCCACCTCCCTCCTCCCACCTCCCTCTTCCCTCGTCCCTACTTCCCCCTCCCTCCCCCCTCCCCCCTGCCCCCCTCCTCGGCCCTGCAATCAATTTGCTAAAAGACACGTACCCGCGGGCCGAACATGCAATCCTCTACGGGAGAACACCTAGCTAATTGCCTACCTCTTTCCACCTCACTCTTCCATCCTCCCTCATTTCTTGTCCTCCTCCTCCTCATCCTCATCCTTCTCCTCCACTTTCCCCTCGTCCTGACCCCCACTAAAATTATCCTGGCGAAAGACCCAACCATATGCAATTGTGAGTACCGCAATTGTGAATATCCTCTTCGGTGGCGCTCCCTATGGGGCCACGAAACGTGTGAGGGGTGTGCCGAAATGGGTGTGCGTGACGCATACGGGCACACCCACTGGGACCTTCGGTGGAGCTTCCTATGGGGCCACGAAGCGCGTGAGGGGTGTGCCGAAATGGGTGTGCGGGACGCATGCGGGCACACCCGCTGAGACCTTCGGTGGAGCCCCCTACGGGGCCACGAAACGTGCGAGGGGTGTGCCGAAATGGGTGTGCGGGACGCATGCGGGCACACCCACTGGGGCCTTCGGCGGAGCTCCCTATGGGACCACGAAACGTGTGAGGGGTCACGAAACGCGTGAGGGGTGTGCCGAAATGGGTGTGCGTGACGCATGCGGGCACACCCACTGGGGCCTTCGGCGGAGCTCCCTATGGGGCCGCGCAACGTGTGCAGGGTATGCCGAAATTGGTGTGCGGGACGCATGCGGGCGGCAGCACTGGGTCCTTCGGTGGAGCCCCCTACGGGGCCACGAAACGTGCGAGCGGTGTGCCGAAATGGGCGTGCGGGACGCATGCGGGCACACCCACTGCGGCCTTCGGTGGAGCTCCCTAGGAGTCCACGAAACGTGTGAGGGGTCACGAAACGCGTGAGGGGTGTGCCGACATGGGTGTGCGGGACGCATGCGGGCACACCCACTGGGGACTTCGGTGGAGCTCCCTATGGGGCCACGAAACATGTGAAGGGTATGCCGACATGGGTGTGCGGGACGCATGCGGGCACACCCACTGGGACCTTCGGCGGAGCTCCCTATGGGGCCACGAACGCGTGAGGGGTGTGCCGAATGGGTGTGCGGACGCATGCGGGCGCAGCACTGGGGCCTTCGGTGGAGCCCCCTGTGGGGCCACGAAACGTGTGAGGCTGTGCCGAATGACTGTGCGTCGTGGTGTCCTTTGGGGGCCCACGCGAAAACGTGTGAGGGGTGTGCCGAATTGGGTGTGCGTGACGCAATGCGGGCGGCACTGGGGGCCTTCGGTGGAGCTCCCTATTGGGCCACGAAACGTGTGAGGGGTGTGCCGAATTGGGTGTGCGTGACGCATGCGGGCGGCAGCACTGGGGCCTTCGGCGGAGCTCCCTATGGGGCCACGAAACGTGTGAGGGGTGTGCCGAATTGGGTGTGCGTGACGCATGCGGGCGGCAGCACTGGGGCCTTCGGCGGAGCTCCTATGGGGCCACGAGGTGCCGAATGGGGTGTGCGTGACGCATGCGGGCGGCAGCACTGGGGCCTTCGGTGGAGCTCCCTATGGGGCCACGAAACGTGTGAGGGGTGTGCCGAATTGGGTGTGCGTGACGCATGCGGGCGGCAGCACTGGGGCCTCCGGCGGAGCTCCCGATGGGGCCACGAAACGTGTGAGGGGTGTGCCGAATTGGGTGTGCGTGACGCATGCGGGCGGCAGCGTGGGGCCTTCGGCAGCTCGGCCTACGGTGGAGCTCCCTATGGGGCCACGAAACGTGTGAGGGGTGTGCCGAATTGGGTGTGCGTGACGCATGCGGGCGGCAGCACTGGGGCCTTCGGCGGAGCTCTTATGGGGCCACGAAACGTGTGAGGGGTGTGCCGAATTGGGTGTGCGTGACGCATGCGGGCGGCAGCACTGGGGCCTTCGGAGGAGCTCCCTATGGGGCCACGAAACGTGTGAGGGGTGTGCCGAATTGGGTGTGCGTGACGCATGCGGGCGGCAGCACTGGGGCCTTCGGCGGAGCGGGGCCACGAAACGTGTGAGGGGTGTGCCGAATTGGGTGTGCGTGACGCATGCGGACGGCAGCACTTGGGCCTTCGGCGGAGCTCCCTATGGGGCCACGAAACGTGTGAGGGGTGTGCCGAAATGGAGGAGGGAGGAGGGAGGAGGGGGAGGAGGAGAGGAGGAGGAGAGGAGAACGCGGGGCGACGTCTCTTCAAAACGAGGATCCAACACCACAGGATGGTTGGGAAAAACGACGGACTGTTTCTTTACGCGCGTCTCGGCCTCTTGAAGGCCTTGCAAGGCCCTGGGACCAGCCAATAACGACTCGGGATGAGAAGCGGGTCCCCAGGAAGGGGTTCAGACCTCTGGCGAGCCACATTATGAAAACCAAAGCTGTCGTCGGATGGCTGGGTCCTCCTCAATAGATGTACTCCTGCATATCCCACTCCGCCTCCTCTCCGACACCCTCCATATCATCATCCTCCACCCTCTCCTTCCCCCTTCTCATCTCGCTTCATCCCAAGCCCATGCGAACGGGGTGTTAGTAAACGGGGCGGTAGCTAAGGGGCCTCTCCAAACGAGAACGGGGTGACAGGGCATCTGCCTCGCATTAGTGCGTGCTACATCGGGACGACAACAACGTCGATACATCATCAGAACTCGGGCGGGGGGGAGTACCTCGCACTTGTGCACGGTAAATCAACGTTTTGAAGACAACATTGAAAACGTACCCTTCGCTACCGGCCCCGTTTGCAGGAGCTTGGTCATCATCCTCCACCTCGTCTTCCATTTCAACAGCCACCCTCTCATCCTCCAAATCCCCCTGTACCTTCTGCTGCTTCTCCTCCTTCGCATCCTCAATATCATCCTCCGCCTTTCGACCTCCTCTCAAAACTTCCAAGACTGCCACAGGGCGATCATATGGCCCCAGAAGGCTAGGCAACTGTAGTCCTGTGAATGGAAAAGGGGGGTCCTGAGGTGAACTCCAAGCCTCCCCCTTCTCCTCCTGCTCCCCCTCCTCCTCCCTCCCTCCCTCCCCTCCTCCCTCCCTCCCTCCCTCCCTCTCCTCCTCTCCTCCTCCTCCTCCTCCTCCTCCTCCTCCTCCTCCTCCCCCTCCTCCTCCCCCTCCTCCTCCTCCTCCTCCTCCCTCCCTCCCTCCCTCCCTCCCTCCCTCCCTCCCTCCCTCCCTCCCTCCTGTTCGCTTTCTCCCAAGCACAAACGGGACCCAGTTGGGTGAGGTGTGCTGGGATGGGCACTGCCCTCCCGCTCCCTCTCCGCTGCTTCTCGCCGGGTCGCGGATGGGGCGTGTTCTGGAGGGGGCCTGTCCCTCGCGGAACCAGCGTCCGCCCCTGTCCTTGTGCCAGGACAGGGCAGGTGGTAGGATCGCAGGCTTCCCGCGGAGGGTGGGGGCAGGATTGCGCCGCCTACCCGCAACCCTGGCCCTGTCCGTAGAACTTGGCTCCTCAGAGGTCCGGCGGGGTGGAATGGGACGTGGGCATGGAAGCCGCCCTGGCCGCACTCCTCGCAGAGTTTCCTCACGGACGGGGTCTGGGACCCACAGGTGACGACGAGGCGGATGCACTGATTGGGTGCCGCTGGGCAGCGCTGAGGCAGGAGGGGCACGCGCTGGAACAGCAGGCGGGGCAGCTGGGTGGTTCTTTACCGAACACGCAGGAGGTGCAGCGCATCCGCTCGTCCCTGCGGTGGGCGCAGCGCGAGGGTGTTCTCCCCATGCCCCCCCACGCCACAGTGGCACTGCCGGTCCGTGAACAGCACGGGACTTTCCGAGTGTCCCTGGGGGTGGGCTCACCCAGTACGCTGGGATGCACAAGTGTGGACGGCAAGACGGTCCGGTGGCATCTCTTCACAGATCGAGAGGTGGGCATCGCCTCCGCCTTTGATCACCTCCAGGTGGCGCTCGTCGGGCTCCCGGGGGCGCGTCTGGCACGGGGGGTCAAAGTTCCGCAGCTGCCATGGATGGGGATCATAGCCAGAGGGGGCCCGTCATACGCTTCGGCAGCAGTGGTCTGGGACAAGGCGCAGCTCCCCGAGCTGAGGGAAGTGGTCGAGGTGGGCTCGGACCGGCGTCTCTGGGTCACCCACCGAGACGCGGGCGGCGTCGCCTGGTACATTTGCACCCTCTACCTGCCCCCTCTACCCAAGTCAGGCTGCGATGTTGACTGGCACACCCAACTGGAGGGGCTCAGCGAGGACATCAAGGAGGTCTGCGGTGGAAGCCCAAGGGCGCCCCTCTCCATTCCAATTGTCCTGATGGGTGACATCAATATGCAACCCGCGGCCCTGGGAGGTGACCGGGAGCCGGCCAGGGCGAGGGACAGGCGATGGGCCACGTTTCTGGAGGAGTGGGGTCTTGCGCACCTCAATCCCCAAGTGGGTCAGGGCCCACGGACAGAGGTCTGGCTTCCGCGCAGGAACAAAGCGGTCCCTCTCCGTCCGGGTGACACACACCACGGCGGCACCCCGCGGTGCATTGATGTGGTTGTTGCGTCCCCGCCGGCGGCGGGGCCGGCGGTCGTACACAATGGGCTGCATTGCTCTACAGGAGAACCCTGCCGGTGGCCGGAGTGCGTCGACTACACGTTGGGGGACCATTTCTTTATTGAAGTGCAGGTTCCCCTGGCAGTCCACACAGGTCGCAGAGTGGGGGGTGCGCTGAGGATGCCCCGCTGGTGGCTGGACGGGCCCGCCTGGGCATCGGGGTTGGCGGCGTCGGCGGGGGCGTTCCGGAGTCTGGAGGGCCTCCTACGGACGGTTTGCACGGGGCAAGGTCGAGGGGTGTACGGGGCTAGGCTGCATCGGGCGGCTGCGCAGTGGCTCTGTGATGCCTTGGCGTGGCTGCTCCACATCATCCTGGCCCTTGCCATGTCGGGGTGGGTGGTCCCGGCAGATGCAGGCTCTCGCTACCGGAGGAAGCTTGCAGGGGGAAAGGGGTCGCAACGGCCGCTGGGCAACCAGATCCGGGCGGCTCTCGAAGAGGGTGGTGCGCCTGCGAACAAGGTTGCCCGCTGCCTCCGGGTCCTGGAGCCTGCTGCAATCCAGCCGGCACCGTGCCTAAAGGTAGGGGAGGTGGCCCTCTCGCCGGCGGACTCGCTTGCAGCATGGTGCGCGCAGATCCGGGATCAGTCGCGGTGGCTAGGCGCGTGGGACGCGCAGAGGCACGACATGGTCCAGGGCGTGGTGCGGTGCCAGGCAGGGAGGGCCTGGGCGCGTCGCGGGCGTGGAGAACTTGACGGGCCCGTTGTCCAAAACGAAGTCCGGGGCGTCCTGGCGGGGTGGTCCACCACGGACGCGACCACGCCAGACCTGGTTCCCCGCCTCATCCTCCAGCTGTCGTGCGCCCCTCTGGACACGGTGGTCTGGCTCATCATGCTTGTCACGGGCCCCGGCTTTCTGGCCACGCGGCCATGGGGGTGGCGGAGCCTCTGCGCAGTCCCCCTTCACAAGGCAGGCCCCCCGGAGCTAGGGGAGAGCTTCCGGCTGATCATGGTCAAGACGCAGTTCGGCCTCCTCCAGGAAACCATTCTGTGCCAGCGGGCAAAGCCCAAGGTGCAGTCCTCGGTTCTCCCCGGCCAGAGCGGCTATGTCCGCGATGTGGGGGATGCCCAGCTCCTGCTCCATGAACTGGCCTCGCAAGCGGTGGACCAGCGCAGGGCTTTGTGGGCCGTCTCCGGCGACCTCCAGAAGGCGTTCCCGCGGGTCTGGAGGGAGGGTCTCTTACACCGAGTATCCACGCACGTCGGGCTCCGGGACGGGTGCTTCGCCCTCCTGTGCAGCATCCTCGAGGAGGACATGGTGCACGTGAACGTCAACGGGGTAGCCATCGTCTGCGTCGTGCAGGGCATGGCGGAGGGGGGCACGGTGGGGCCGATGTTCTTCCCGTGCTACATGGACGGCCTGCCGCGGGCGCTGGGCGATGCGGGGCTCGGGGTGGGCCTGGGGCTCCAGATGCCTAGGGAGTGGTGGGGCAGGGAATGGCAGTGCACTGGTCTCCCCAGGGACGACATGGTGGACTCCCTGCAGAGGGCCATCCGAGAGGAGCGGGGCCTCCCCTCCGATGCGGCGCTTCAGGCGGACCTGGACCTCGAGGCGTCCGCCCTCCTGGCCATGGACCGACTGGCGCCGGCGCGGCTGGCTGCCATCCTGCACGCAGACGACCCCGTCCTGCTGGGCTCCTCGCGCGGCTCGGCGCAGGCGGCGGTGGAAGTGATGGCCCGGTGGGCCTTTGCAGAGAAGGCCAGCCCCCACACGAAGGCCTCCAAACATGCAGTGCTTGTGTCGGGTGCACCAGGGGCCCGGCAGGCCGCCCAGGCAGCGCGGCCGCTTGAGCTCCGCCTCCGGGGGGCAGAGCCTGTGCAGCTGGGGGTGGTCCAGGTGCACAAGTGGCTGGGCCTTCAGTGGCGGGGCGATTTGGATTTGCGGGCTATGTGCCGTGCGCGCCTGGCAGCCGCGGCAGCCCAGGTCGCCTCCCTTGCTGGTCAAGTGGCCAGTGGCGACGTCCCCCTGGCAGTGGCGGGGAGCATCTTCGACATGAAGATCGAAGGGGGCCTCCGCGTCGGGCGCTGGCTGTGGGCCGTTGCGGAAGGCAGCGCGGAGGCCGCGGACGACGCGTATCGCGGCTGGGCGCGGGCTCTCCTGGGGGCCCCCCCTTGGCGGGCCTCTACGGTGGCGGAGGCGGAGCTGGGCTGGGTCCTATCGGGCGCGGGCCGGGGCGTGATCGATGTGGCGCGCCGCCGTGCAGGGCTTTGGGCCCTCCCGGAGGACGACTTATACCGGAAGGTCTTCCTGGCGGCCCACGCCACCCGGGAACTGTCCTGGGCAAGTCAGTCCGAGAGGCTGATTGCGGCTTGGGGTGTGCAGGATTGGCCGGTCTGGTCCCAGGCTCACCCGGGGGAGCAGCGCGAGGCGTACGTCGCGGCTGTGCAGCAGCAGGTTGCTCGCAAGTGCAGGGGGGAGTGGCAGCTCAGGGCGAGGGACCATGCTCGTCCTGTCCCTTTGCTCTCCCTGTGCGAGGGCCCGGTGCGGGATCTGGCGATAGCTCTCCAGGGCGCGTGCAGCTGGGACGTTCTGCAGGGCATGCGGTCCCTCAGCCGCTGGAGGGCTGGCCTCTTCATCCTGGGGCACGTGGGCGGGCGCAGGTCGTGGGCTGCCGTGCAGAGCTGCGTGCTGTGTGGCGCGCGGCATCGCAATTTGTCGTTCCATGTGTGCAGCGGCTGCCCGGGTACCGCAGAAGGCCGGGCTGCCTTCTGGACGGCGCGGGCGCAGCCCCAGCCGGTCTCGCAGGAGGCTTGTGCGCGCGCGCTGCTGTCTGCCAGGCCGGGGGAGGCTGGCTACGCGGAGGCGGTCGCGCTCGCGGCGGGTGTGGACAAGCAGCAGCGGCGGTTCTGGGTAGGGCGAGATTGAGCGCATGCGGTCGCCGCCCCCGAAGGAGGAGTCGGAGCATGGTCCCCAGCTGCCGGAGAAGTGCCCGAACCCTGGGCGGGAGTGAGTCCGCATCTGCGGTGTGCGGACACACTCCCGCCTGGGCGTTCCGGGACTTCTCCGGGGATCGGGGGTGGCCTCCGCCTGTGCTCCCTCCCCTCCTCCTCCCCCTCCCCCCTCTGGGGTTCCTGGGGCTCTGGTTTCTGTCTCGGTGGCCTCGCCTCGTTTCCTGGCGAGGGCCCCCCTGGGGGCCTGTGGCTTTCGGGGTGTGCTCCCCTGGGGTTCCTGGGGCTTTCTGTTTTGTTGCGGTGGCCTCGCCCGTTCCCTGGCTTGGGGCCCCCCTGGGGGCCGGTGGAGTTCGGGGTGGGCGAGGGGGCTCTTTCTCCCC